>JACEEZ010002967.1:0-56626 GCA_016584305.1 Chionoecetes opilio | reverse complement strand
CCAAGTTGTCCACTTTTAAAAATTTTAAAAAACGTCATCACAGTGCAATTCAAAAGGGGGGTGTTCCCCAAGGATCGGGCTTGGCCCATTATTATTTTTTGACCCAGATATCAGACATTGACACAGATCTCAGATTTTCCACTGCTACTTTCATTTCTGACGACACCCGTATACGCATACAATAAAAAACATCCCCAGACACCGATCTACTGCAGTGGACCTCAATACAATAATAGAGGGGCCGAAAAGAACAATATTGAATTTAACGGAGAAAAATTTGAAGTTCTGAGATATGGCAGAAATCCCTTTTATAAAGACCACCACTCAATATAGTATCAACACCAAACCATACAACAAAAGACTTTACAAAAGAACTGGGAGTGTATATGAGCAGCGATGGAACTTTCTCCCTACACTACACCACCATCACCCAGACAGCGCGACAGCTACAGGATGGTCCTGAGAACATTCCGTAAAAGGAGGAATCCTGCATGCTGACGCTAGGAAGTCCTTAGTAAGACCAGGCTAGAGTACTGCTGCCAACTGTGGTCCCCTACAAAAAAAAGGACATCCCCCTGCTGGAAGCACCACAAAGGACCTATAAAAAGATATATGGTCTCCAGCCCCTCAACTACTGGGAGGGGCTGCACAGACGGGGCCTCTACTCTCTGCAGCGCAGACGAGAGAGGTACATCATAATCTATGTCTGGAAAACCCTGGAGGGTCGGGCCCCAAAAACTGGGCATGGAGGAAAACAAAAACCCTAGAAGAGGCAGGCGTGCTATGTACAGAGTACATGCGCCCCCTCTAAAGGACTACAAACCTCATACACCACAGCTTCTCCCAAAATGGTGTAGGGCTCTTCAATTGTGCCCTAAGACACATTCGGGACCTAAACGGGCGTCACCACGGACACCTTCAAACATCACCTTGACAAGTGGCTGGCTGACATCCCAGACCAACCACCCACGCCAGGCTACAGTAGCTCCCATGACAACACTTTACCTTCAGTGGTCCTGGAGGCAAGGAACAGGGAGCTACATACTACACCTGGAATGAGTGGAGGACCACCTCAACTCCGCCGATAACGGGCAAGATTCTTCAAAGGTATCAAAGGTATCTATCCCTTGCTAAATTTGCAATATTTTTTGAGGAATAGATTTGCTTGAAAATTTGTTCCTAGCAGTTATCGGGCATGCTGAACACGAATCTGGAGTCAGTTTTCGGTTACAATGATAAGAAGTCGCTATTTCAGCCACTTCACAATGACATTCACAATTCACAATGTGTGTTTAGTGTTGAGCTATTTGTGTGGGTACAGGATTTGAGCCAAGCTTGTAATGCCCCGTTTTTAAACTCATATTTTTGTTCATAAAATTGACGTATACTGTTTACACACATCCCTTCCCGGGCAAGGGAAGAACAGAGGCGATGCAGGTCACAAGAGGAAGAAGAGTGTGGCGGACGTAAACATTGTCTCTCGCCTCCCTATAAACAATATGTCATTATCTCCAAAAAGTAATGATTACGACGGAAGTTCCATGGAGAGAATGTTTCCTAGAATCCAATAAGGTAAACAGAAACCAACGCCCAAATTGTGTAGGCAATTTCGGTCATAGTGTAAAAAAATACCGTTTTTTGGTTTAGGGAAACTGTCGCCGATAGAACTCTCGCCGAAACACCAACCCAGACTCTCGCCGCATTGGAACACTCGCCGACGTGTACATTTCGGCGACAGTTCAACTTGTAATAAAATGAAAAGGAATCTAACCTAACCTACCCACATAACTAGCTAACTATTCAGGCTAGTGTTGGTTTTTAACCCCTGAAGCAGAAACACGGGTAATGGAACACTCGCCGACGTGATAAATAGGAACACTCGTTACGTCGGCGAGTGTTCCTATGGGCGACAGTTCCAGGTACACGCTAGGTTATGGAACTGTCGTCGAAACACCAATCCAGAACTCTCCCCGGGACGTGAAAAAATAAATAAAGACGGGTTTGTTGCGACAGTTCCCGGGTTACCCTAGGCTACATAACCCCTGACAACACTGTATTTGTTCCTGGAGGCAAAAAACAGGCAGCTACACACACACACACAAAACCACACACCACACACACACAACATTATACCGGGCATGAGTGGCGACCTATATCAACTTCGCCGTAACGTCCAAGATTCTTATAAGGTATCAAGGGTTGCCTAAAAACCGTCCCTGTGTTTACTTGAGCCAGTTTCTTTCTTCTTGTGATCTTTAGCTGATGACGCAAAAATTTTGGGCTCTTTAAATCTCCCTATTGCATTTTTGCAGCCATTAATACAAACTCTGTAGTCACAAAAAATAATAATAGGCGTCATAAAAATAGTTTCATCTATCTGTGTCATTTACTAAGGTTTTTAAATCATGTTTTAGGAGTCTTTTGGGCGAAGTGAAATGAACCAATGTTGACGTCAACAAAATACTGTTGTCATGGAAAACGTTGTACCGTACACCACACTATAGTCGCCACTCACTCGCGCTGCACTAATGTTGCCAGGCACAATATATTACCAATTTTAAGCATCACTACAGCCTTGTATGTGCCACTGAAGACCTGTAGTGTGATGAAAGTACAAAATTTTTTTCCAAGACAGTTTTTTTAGTGGTGAGTTTAGGGTCGGTGCTTGTGAGGGAATTCCTGGCACTTGGAAGGCTGTCTTGCACATGCGGGGTAATTTAGCGGGCTTGGCTTGTGTGTGTCTAGCTATCTGTATATTGTGAACAAATGTTTTAGCGAGAAAACTGCGGGCAGGAACACGTGTTAGTGAGCCGGGTAATAAGGGACCAGATTTTTCGCGCTCGTTTCAGAGACAGACATGTTTCCTTGGCCTGCACTAGGTGGTCATTGTATTGCATGGGCATAAAATGATCTCAGTAATAATGGTGTATAATGACGGTATAAAAAATTTGGGCTATTCTATGTCATTTTCCCAATGACGAATTTTTGTTGAACGGGACAAACCGCACGTCAATTCATACTCTAACTCCCAAACCGTCAGTCGTAGAGCGTTCGTCCCATTAGACCCAAAAAAGATAGTAAACCATACGTTGCTCAAAATAGTTAACGATCTTTGGGGCCCCAAAAAAAGTCGCAAAAAACTCGTCAGAACGAAAAACCGTAAAATTCATACCTGGAACTCGAGAACCAAAGTCACGGGACCATTGCTGACGGTTTTTCTGAGGCTCGGGGGGGGTTTCGTACACAAAAGCCACTTACGGTCGAGATTAAAATAATTTCACTGATGACAAAGTTGTAGAGGGCCAAAACTCTATCGGGAGTGTGACCTCAAATTACATTCAGACCAAACACTTAGTCCGCCAGACGCCACGAAGCTCACCTGAAAGCCACTCCGTTTACACTTTACACCCACAGAAAAGCCACTTACGATCGAGATTCCAAAAATTTCACTGACGACAAAGTTTTTAGAGCGCAAAAAACTCTATCGGAAGTGTGCCCTCGACATTGCCGTAAGACCTACATTAATCCCCCAGACGCCGGAAAGCTCACTTCTCCTACAATATCGCCGGGTTTTCCCTCGGGTAGTTTGTCTATTTGTAGTTTTTTATTTTTTTGTAGTTGTCTTTGCCTATTTTTTCAGATGGTGATATTTGGTAGTGTAGTTTAAGTTTGTGCAGATGGTGGTGTTGACAGTGCAAAAATAAGACAATAGTAATAGAAGGAACTACAAGAGGCTGGGAGACCTACACGAGGTAGTTCCTGTCACCTAACACTACCTACATCCACCTTTTCATCCCCATCCATAAAAAGGGTCCAGCCTCCTTTTAAAGCCCCCTAATGACTCCCAACTAACTACCGGTCTACTGAGTCCATGCCAATCATTCACCACCCTATTTGTGAACCAGTTTCTCCTTATTTTCTTTAAATAAAGCCACCCCTTTTTCCAGCTTGAATCCGTGACTTCTTGTTCTAGCCTGTTTACTAACCTTAAGAAACTTTGCTACCTGGCCTTGATTGTATCCCTTGATCCATGTCTCTCTCTCTCTCTCTCCCCTCTCTCTCATCTCTCTCTTTTCTCTCTTTTCTCTCTCCCCCTCTTTTCCTCTCTCTTCTCTCTCTCTCCCCTCTCTCCTCCCCCTTGATCCCTTAAAAACTTCTATCAGATCGTGTGGTGAGTTTTTAGTAAGGTTTCAGGCGTTTTAGGACTCATATTTTGATTCCTGTTGACGTGACATGGTAGTTGTGGATGGCACGTGGGCATTTTTTCTAGTGTTTGGCCAAATACTCCCCCTCTCCCACAAAACAAGCTGGGCCCTGGGCCAAATGCGGGATTAAGGCCCCGGCTACAAAAAACATGCCTACCAACATCATAGTTTGTGAGTTAGGGCTGTTGAAAACATTCCCTACATCCAGGGAACTTCATTGTATTTTTTTCTGAGTCCGGGAGACGGGGTGCACCTGACCATCCTCACAGCATGCTGACCCAAGTGTCGAGAACCCCCCAATCCCCGCTAGGGGGGTTTACTTAAAGTTTAAAGGGTAGGTTATACGTAGTTGGGGCGCTTAGGTTAGGTTAGATTTGGTTGGGGTACATTTGGTTAGGTTAGGTTAGGTTAGGTTAGATTTGGTTAGGTTAGGTTAGGTTAGATTTGGTTAGGTTAAAATTTGGTTAGGTTAGGTTAGGATTTGGTTAGGCAAATTTCTCCAGATACAAAAAATTCCCAAAGATTAATTAAAATTACTAATCTAGGAATTTTACCCCCTACACAACTCTTAAATGACGTGTTTCCGACGCAAAATTTGGGTTTCCCCCCACCCAAAAAACCCCGCACTTGCCACAGGTCCCCAAACTTGTTTGGGGGAAGTGGAGTCTGGGCAAACACTAAAAAACTTACACAATTTTTTCCTGGCCTACAATCGATGCTTTATTTAATGCAGGTTTTTTATTTTCCGGAAACCCATATTAAAAAAAATAAAATAATTTCATCACCGAATTTTAATGTCGCCGTTTCATTACAAACACTGAATCTCCATCAGAAAAAGCAATAAAACTTGGGCCCGGGAAAAAAATGAGTCGGGTCTCAGATAACGGGGCAGCGGTGGCTCTCTGTGTGCTGACTGTCAACCACTGTTGCAGGTGCTGAGGTCACAGTCCAAGCCGGCTGCCCCGCCCGCACTGACCCGGTTTCGCTGCGGAAATCCTGGGGGTTTCCCGCAGGACCGGCCGTCGCGTGGGGGGTGGCCCGAGTGTTGCTGCGGTGGAGGCTGTGGGGCCGGCAGCAGCATGAGTGGCCGGGACCCAGCAGGATCAGTCTGCCTCAGGGTGGGGAGGCACAGGGTGATGGCAAAAATCACCTGAGGCAGGCAGCTCGGGCCACAAGGCACACAGTGAGCTGAAGTGCCAGCAGTGTGACAAAACATTCAAATGCAAGAGTTGGCTTGAGCAATATTCCTTAAACACACAGTGGTGTTAAGAACCATGAATGTTTAGAGTGTGGAAAAGTTTTGGGTAGAAAGAGAAACCTCACCGAACACACCCTGACAACACATGGTGATAAGAACCATGAATGTTTAGAGTGTGGAAAAGATTTACTACAAAGAGTCACCTCACCACACACACCCTGAACACAGTGGTTTAAAAATTATGAATGTTTAGAGTGTGGAAAAAGATTTACTACAAAGAGGCACCTCACCAGACAACCCTGACACACAGTGTTGTTAAGAATCATGAATGTTTAGAGTGTGGGAAAAAGTTTTACTAGAATGGGTCACCTCACCCAACACACCCTGACACACAGTGGTGTTAAAGAATTATGAATGTTTAGAGTGTGGAAAAGATTTACTACAAAGAGGCACCTCACCACACACACCCTGACACACAGTGGTGTTAAGAATTATGAATGTTTAGAGTTTTGGAAAAGATTTACTACAAAGAGTGAACACACCAAACACACCCTGACACACAGTGGTTTTTAGAACCATGAATGCCTAGAGTGTGGGAAAAAGTGTTAAAACCCGTTCTGAACTCCCCAGACCACCTTTAGACACACTGGCTTGCGGGGTTCAAGTGTGATTTTTGTACAAGTGTAGTGTAGTTTTGTAGCAAGCAAGACAAAGCCTGAGATTGCCAATGAGATTGCAATGTACAAAAGTTATCCAGCATTACTCTTGTCACTACTGAACACTGCACACACACACCACTGTCAAAAGAACAAAGTACACTACAGCTTATACCCCAATATTACTCCACAGTGCCTATATTGTATCAGCTTAAATGGTCTATACAGTTTATAGCCCAATATTACTCCACAGTGCCTATATTGTATCAGCTTAAATGGTCTATACAGCTTTACCCAATATTACTCCACAGTGCCTATATTGTTTCAGCTTAAATGGTCTTTACAGCTTATAGCCCAATATTCTCCCAGTCCCTATATTGTATCAGCTTAAAGGTCTATACACTTTATAGCCCAATATTAACTCCACAGGGGCTATATTGTATCAGTTTAAAGTAATCGTCCAGACCATTTCATCTTTCCTGATTTAATGCAATCAAATCATAGCCATTGACGAGTATACAACAATACGTCGTCACTTTTTGTATCCCGTCAGCCGTTTTTAAATAACCCCGCAATAAAAATCTGCAAATTCCCCGAGTTCTCAAAACGCACTCAAGATTTTCAGACGCTCAGGCTCAGGCTCCGTGACGGTACCATCAGGGGGGGCTCTCTTCCCGCGCTGATCAGAGGCACGTAAACACAGAGATAAATATAAAAGTACTTGAAAATATTTGGGTGTTTTTTGATAGATTTTTTTTGTATATGCCACATGCATGCAAACCTTTATGGGTGCAGCATGCTTCCTTCCCACACACACGCCTGCACACCGACACCCTTCCCACACACACGGCCTGCACACCGACAACCTTCCCACACTCACGCCTGCACACTCGCCTCCGTCCCCCACACACGCCTTCACACGGACACCCTGCCAACCTCACGCCTGCACACTGACACCCTTCCCAACCGCCTGCCACACCGCCTCCCTTCCCCCCCACACGCCTGCACACACGCTTCCTTCCTACACACAAAGCCTGCACACCGAGACCCTTCCCACACACACGCCTGGGAAAAACTTTGGAACTCATCCTTCCGGGTTTGACTGAAATGAAAACCGCACTGTATTGTTTTGCTTTTATACTACACTGTAAAGGTTCCAGAGTGGGGCTCAGCCTTGGTTAACCACACGACCGCTATGAAATATGAGGTGCCTCAAAAATTATAAGTCCAGTTAGGTTAGGTTAGGGATACTTTGTGGTTAAGGGTTTGGTTAGGTTAGGTATACTTTGGGGTTAAGGTTAGGTTAGGTAGGTATACTTTGTGGTTAAGGGTTTGGTTAGGTATACTTTGTGGTTATAGGTTAGGTTTTGGTTAGTATACTTTGTGGTTAAGGTTAGGTTAGGTTAGGGATACTTTGTGGGTTTAAATTAGGTTAGGTTAGGTATACTTTGTGGTTTTAAAGGGTTTGGTTAGTTAGGTTAGGTATACTTTGGGGGTTAAGGTTAGGTTAGGTTAGGGATACTTTTGTGGTTAAGGTTTTGGGTTTGGTTAGGTTTAACTTTGTGGTTAAGGTTAGGTTAGGTATACTTTGTGGTTAAGGTTAGGTTAGTTAGGTATACTTTGTGGTTAAGGTTTGGTTAGGTTAGGTTTTGGTTAGGTATCTTTGTGGTTAAGGTTAGGTTAGGTATACTTTGTGGTTAAGTTTAGGCTAGGTTAGGTTAGGTATACTGTGTGGTTAAGGTTAGGCTAGGTATACTTTGTGGTTAAGGTTAGGTTAGGTTAGGTATACTTTGTGGTTAAGGTTAGGTTAGGTTAGGTATACTTTGTGGTTAAGGTTAGGTTAGGTATACTTTGTGGTTAAGGTTAGTTAGGGTTTGGGTTTGGTTAGGTTAGTTTTACTTTGTGGTTAAGGTTAGGTTAGTTAGATTTTTACATATAGTGACTTTGATGATTTTTTTTGGAGCCATAAATCACTTTAAATTTTCTTCCCACCAAAAACCCCGTATTCCCGCCAGTTCCCCAGGCTTGTTGGCTATAGGGGGGAAAAAAAAAAGATAGGGGTGAAGGACTTCTTCCAAGTTTTACCCACGCCTGCACACACGCCTCCTTTCCCCCACACACGCTTGCATACACGCTCCTTCCCACACACACGCCCGCACCCCCCGCCTCCTTCCCACACACCCCTGCAGACACGCTTCCTTCCCACATACACGCCTGCACACCGACAACCCTTCCCACACAGACGCCTGCACACCCCACACGCCTGCACACACGCCCCCTTCCCACACACACGCTTCCTTCCCACACACACCCCTGCACACCGAACCTTCCCACCCCACACGCCTGCACACACGCCTGCACACCGACACCCTTCTTACACACACCCTCCTTCCCACACACACGCCTGACACCGCCCTCCACACACGTGTGTGTTTGTGTGTGTATGTGTGTGTGTGTGCAGGAAGGGTTTTGGTGGCAGGCGTGTGTGCAGGCGTGTGTGTGGAAGAGTTCGGTCACAGCGACAGATTCATTGTCTGACACCGAAGTACAATCGCTCATCATAACATTTGCCGACAGGTGTCAGACAGAGTGTCTGCGGGCGTCCTGTTCTGACGTCATCAAAAACAGTCGTTTGCCCGTTGGAGGGAAGATTTTTTTTTTTCGCGCGCTTTTTAAAAAAAGTCGTGTTTTTTCGGAAATAAGGCCCGGAAATCAAATTTTTTTTTGGTGGATTAGGTGTTTTGAATGTACATTCAACATAATTAGGCAAAAAAAAAAATGGGTTGGACGACTACTTTAAAAGGTCTATACGTAGTGTCAATGGCTCTTACTATTTACCATCACAACCAGACATGGGGCATGATTATAAAAAATGATTATGATTTGATTTTGATTTATCATCCGGAATAATTTTTGATTATGATTAGATTATGATTAGTCGTTTGTCCTTTTTATGATTATGATTTGATTATGATTATTGGCTCTACGTATTGTGGATTATGATTAGATTGTTTCTATTATTGCTTGCTTATATTAGATTATGATTATAATCACATTTTATTGTGATTATTTGTACACAGTAATGATTATTATTAAGGTCATTTTTTTGTTCAGTTATACATTAGTCAACAGTGTTTTGTATTGCAATGTCACTAGCTTAAAGGACTGTGCGATTGTCAACAAAGGCAAATAACAACTTTCACACAACCTCACTCTTACCCGATTTGCTGACAATACCAATGGCTATTAAGAAACACTGAGACCACTATCGGCTTCCTGAGGGAAAAGTTGCATGGCATTAGTATTTCATTTATCACTGTAATGAAGTACAAGTATACCAAAACAAGGTTTAGTAAAACAGTGCATAAACATTTTTTTCACACTTGTTTGCTTCATCATCTCATTGCTCGGCTATTTATGATCACATTAAATTTCTAAGCACGTTTCCTGAATCTGCACACTTTTCTGACTATGACGGTAAAGGATGCGTCCCAGTGTGACAATATCTGGAGGGTCAAAATAGTCCTTTGATCTTTGTTTGCTTACATCTCAGCCGCCGCGTCCCCCCTCCTCATGCAGCAAGCGGCGGGGGAAAAGTTTGCTGCGGGGGTACAGCGAGAGAAAAGTGACCGCTGCAAGCGACATTTCTCTTGCTCCCCCGAGAAAACGCACAATGTAAGGCCCAGTTTCAAGAAGGTCTTATCGTGCTCCCCATAGGGTCCCGGCGTGGAAATGCCCGACACCTCTGGTTCAAGAACAGCGCCATTTCCTCCCCATCGTGGGGCCCCATCGGGCAAAAAATTTTCGGGGGGTAACCCCCTACCGACGAGATGATCGATGAGCATCATGTATATTAAATACTTCCATTGAACATCAATAATCAACATATTCAAAATGTGATACATTTCTGATGAAGAATCAACGCGGTTTCGAAGCCATAAAGGCAGCTAATTCATACTTTTCAGTTGTTTTCTTGGTAATTCCGTTGAAAGAACTCAAGTCAAGACAGTCAACAACTCAACATACCATCGGTGTTCTCCCGCTGTTTTTAGCGGGGGGCCTATTTACCATTTTCACCCATCAATCTTGGACGCACAGACAGCCTCGGAAATTAAAAATAACACAAGGGGGGTCTGGCTGGGGGGACGAAACTCCCCTAAACGAGGTTAGGTTACGAAAACAATTGCCCAGGTTAGGTTAGTTCAAATAGCAGGGGGGTTGGGGGGAAACCCCCTAGCGAGGTTAGGTAACGAAAACAAGGGCCCAGGTTGGATAGGTTTAAATAGCAGGGGGGTCTGGGGGGGGGGGGGCGAAACTCCCCTAGCGAGGTTATGTTAAGAAAACAATGCCCAGGCTAGGTTACTTAACTTAATTAGCTGGGGGGTCTAGGGGGGAACGAAACGCCCCTTGCGAGTTTTCTTTAGAAAACAATGCCCAGGTTAGGTTAGTTAAAATAGCGGGGGGTCTGAGGGGGAAACGAAACCCCCTTGCGAGTTTTGTTATGAAAACAATGCCTAGGTTAGGTTAGTTAACTAGCGGGGGGGGGGGTCTGGGGGGGAACGAAACACCCCTTGCGAGTTTTGTTAAGAAAACAATGCCTAGGGTTTGGGTTAGTTAACTAGCGGGGGGGGTCTGGGGGGGAACGAAACACCCCTTGCGAGTTTTGTTAAGAAAACAATGCCTAGGCTCAGTGCGTTAACTAGCGGGGGGTCTGGGGGGGAAAGAAACTCCCCTTGGCGAGGTTAGGGTAAGAAAACTGCCTAGGTTAGGTTAGTTAACTAGCGGGGGAGGGGGGGGGAACGAAACCCCCTTGCGAGTTTGTTTTTAAAAAAACAATGCCCAGGTTAGGTTAGTTAACTAGCGGGGGGGGTCTGGGGGGGAACGAAACCCCCTTGCGAGTTTTGTTAAGAAAAACAATGCCCAGGTTAGGTTAGTTAACTACCGGGGGGGTTTTTGGGGGGGAACGAAACACCCCTTGCGAGTTTTTTTTAAGAAAACAATGCCTAGGTTAGGGTTTGTTAATAGCGGGGGGGTCGTGGGGGGAACGAAACCCCCTTGCGAGTTTTTTTTTAAGAAAACAATGCCCAGGCTCAGTGCGTTTTAACTAGCGGGGGGGGTCTGGGGGGGAACGAAACCCCCTTGCGAGGTTTGGTAAGAAAACAATGCCTAGGCGATCAGTGCGTTAACTAGCGGGAGGGTCTGGGGGGTGGGCAATACCCCCTAGCGGGTTAGGTTTACGGAAACAATGCCAAAAGTTTAGTTGATTAAACTAGCAGGGGGTCTGGAGGGGCGCAGACCCTACCCCCCTCTCGTTATGATAGGAGAGTAGTACGTGGTCAATAGGTCACAGTATTGGGTAAAACTGCATATTTACATCAAAATTTTAAAAAGCTTGGTGAGACACATGCGATATTTACCTTATAAGAAGTTATTTCTCTGAGTTGGGAGTCCGGAACGTCTTTGGCGCCAAATTGCAATGTTATTTTTAATGCATCTGGTCTTGGTCTTAGGGTGGGTGACCCCTCCGGCATACCAACCACACGCATGGCTCCACACGGTCGGGTTCCTCATGCCGAGGGGTGGCAAAATCAGCCGTTCATGAAACTTATCAATGAAGTATCACGACGGTCGGGCCGCCCACTCACTATTCGTTGTACTGGGTGGAAAATGACCACTTCTTTGCAACTGGGCCTAGGGTCACGCTTGCAAAAACATGCTTGGACTGGAAACAATTATATATATGAAGATGGCTAATGTATTTAGGAGAATGAGATTAGCATTAACAGGGAAATACAATGAAATAATCCAACAATTAATAACATTTTAATCATGATCTATTATGAGAAAAATATGATTGTAATTTGATTAGATTAAAGCTGCTGCTTCATATGTGATATGACTTTGATTATGATTATGTAATCACAGCCTTGGATTATGATTTTGTTTATTAATAAGCATAATCAGGCCGCATGTCTGATCACAAACTGGACTGCTGACTGGAGCGGACATGACTGCTACACTCTAAGGCTTCTGAGACATGTTGGAGGATGAAAATCTACATGAAAAACCACTGCATAGTTATAAATTACTCACAGGTTTGTATGTATCTCTGAATGTTATGAACGATAGAACGTTGTAATGAGTTACAGGTACGAGCAGTTCCGTGGTGTTTTTTTTTTTGCCATTTTGTTGCAATCACTACCGTTAGTAACAGTCAAAGTCGCACCGCACTAATGTCGGCAGGCTCCCATAGATTACGAATGAATAGCCCTCATAATGCTGTGTCTGTGCCACTGAAGATGCTAACACAGTAGTTGTATATTCTGGGACTGGTAATATACCCTGTTTCAGCGTTTTTGTTGTTTGCTTTTTAGCTTGCAAGGTATATGTCACTACAGAGAGGAGCTGACGAGAGGAGAGGAGAGGAGAGTAGATGTGAGCAAGGAATGATGAAAAAGGAGAGAAAGAGAGAAGAAGGGAACATCACAAGAACATAAGAACATAAGAAATAAGGAAAGTACAGAGGCCCGCGAGGCCTACACGTGGTAGTTCCTGTCACTAACACTACCTACATAATCTACCTTTCAGCCCCATCCAGAACCTATCAAAGCTCCCCTTTAACGCTCCCCTATATGACTCAGCCACTAAACTACCGTCTACTGAGACCATGCCAGTCATTCACCACCCTATTTTGGGAACCAGTTTTTCCTATTTCCTTTCTAAATCTACGCTGATTTCCAGCTTGAACCGTGGACTTCTTGTTTCTACCTGGTTAAAAGCGCGAAGAACTTTTCCTACCTCTCGTTATTAAATCCTTTATCCACTTAAAAGAAGGGGAGAGAGAGAATAAAAGAGAGAGGAAGGGCGATTAGACAGAGAGAATAAAGAGGAGAGGAAGGGAGAGGAGAGATTAAAGAGAGAGGAAGGGATGAGAGAGAGAATAAGAGAGAGGAAGGGAGAGAGAGAATAAAGAGAGGAAGGGAAGAGAGAATAAAGAGAGAGGGAAGGGAGAGAGAGAGAATTAAAGGAGAGAGGTAAGGAGAAGAGAAGAATAAAGAAGAGAGCGAAGGGAGAGAGGGAGGAAAGAAAAGAGAGAGAAGGAGAGAGAGAATAAAGAAGAGGAAGGGAGAGAGCAAGTGGCTTGGCAAGTGATATTTGTAATCAGCTGTTTGGTGTGGACCCAGAACACCGAGGACGGCCGAGTCCAAAACAGTCCGTTATTTTAGATGTTGACACATTTCGTACAGGACTAACGGTACAGAAAGTGCACAAGGTAACTGTAAACACTTAGGGCAGCTACGGTATTATAGGCAACCTAAAGTAAAACCCTTAATAACCTAAAATAAGGGTAAAATAAGAACCAGTTTTCCTAACATGCGTTATAGAAATCTGGTAATATTTTGATACTTTGCCGAAAACGGGTCGTGTATTTAGCTGTTTTGACCATTTCCCGTGGATGCGGCTACAGGACAGTGCACAACGGCTAACTGTAGCACACTTAGGCAGCTACAGGTATACAGGCAACCTAAAAACCCTTAAATAACCCTAAAATTAAGGGTCAAAGTAAGAACATTTTTCCTAAAACATGGCGAAAGGTTACCCTTGAGTACTTTGGTCCAGGGCTCCTCTAGTACTTTCTCAGTGTTGTGCCTTCCTCCACGTCTTGTTTTGGGTTTGGTACAAAAGGTCGCCCAATATAGTCTTGTTCTCTAGTTGTGAATTCTATTGGTACTACCACTCACTAGTGCAGCTTTCCGTTCATCCATACTTCAACTTGGTTATACTTTCACCCTTAATTTTGCCTTATTATAACTCCACCGACTTCTGTTCCCTTCTGCCACATGTTGTGAGTTATTACTTCCAATACACTTGGTTTCTAAGAAATGGGAGTCTGTTAGGACAAACCACGCCTGGATCTTTAGTTAATAAATAATGCTCTCCGTTCCGGCTAGCTTGGTATCATCACATCTGTGTGAGTGTACATCGTCAGTCGGACCGGGACGTCGCGTGTGGTGGCGCCTGAGTGGTTCCTGCGGTGGAGGCTGTGGGGCCGCGGCCAGCAGCAGTCGAGATGGCCGGGAGCAGCAGGATCAGTTTTTGTTTTCTGCCTCAGGGGTGGGCGAGGCACAGGGGTGATGCAAGAATCACCGGAGCAGGCAGCTCAGGCACAAGGGCACACAATGAGCTGAAGTGCCAAGCCCAGTGTGAACAAAACATTTCAAAGCAAGAGTTGGTTTGAGCAACATTCCGTGACGCACACCGTGGTTTAAGGAACCATGAATGTTTAGAGTGTGGGAAAAGATTTGCTAGAGACGACGCTTCCCTTCACCACACACCACACACTGACCACAGTGGATGATGTTAAGCACACACACATGAATGTTTAGCGTGTGGGGAAAAGACGAATATTGATAGAAAGGGTGACCCTCAAACAGCATACCAACCCGACACACACAGTAGATAGGTGTTGTGAAGAATATGAATGTGTTAGAGTGTGGGAAAAGATTTACTACAAAGAGTGATCCTTCACCAACACACCCCTGACACACAGTAAGTGGTGTTAAGAATTATGAGAATGTTAGAGTGTGGGGAAAAGATTTGCTAGAAAGGGTGACCTCGACCAAACACACCCTGACACACAGTGTGTGTTAAAGAATTATTGCATGAGTTAGAGTGTGGGAAAAGATTGCTAGGAAAGGCGTGAACTCACGCACACACCTGACACACAGTGAGTGTTAGAATATGAATGTTTAGAGTGGTGGAAAAGAGATTACTAGGAAAGGGTGACTCACCCAACACACCCTGACACACAGTGGTGTTAAAGGACCCGATGAGAATGCCTAGAGTGTGGGAAAAGGTTTATTACTACTAGGAACTGCACCCAACACCCTTTAGACACATGGCTTGCGGGAGTTCAAAGTACGTGATAATTTGTAAGAAAGCGTTTCAGTATACAAAGAAGGATATTAGCGCACAGTCACATGAGAGATCCATTTTGACCGGTGGTGTGTTGTGTGACAAGTGTGGTAGTACCCGTGCCTGTGGGAGGTGTCCGTGTGTCAGCAATGGGTTTTCTTTGGGGGTGGTGGGTTGGTGGGCAGTGTGTGTACATGTCGTGGTGGCAGCCGTGCCCTGTGTCTGTGAGGGAGGAAGGCCCCATCAGGTGTTGGGTTGGCAGTGCGCAGGTGTGATCGTTCAAGTAAATGTATCCAGGGTTTTAAAGTTTCTCTTGCTGATTGCCTTAAAAACAGTCTTTAACGCAATAAGTTAAACACACTCTATTTTCTGCAGTCACACAATCTATGTGATACGCAGTACACGAAGTTACTCTGACACATGTCTTCTCATTGGGACAGCACCGCAGGAACGTGTCACACAAGCTATAACTGAACAGTGTACATATGCGAGTTGTGCTTCGGACAATATACGTGTGTGGGTTTTTCCAGTGAATTATATATAATGGGTCTCACTCTTACTCTCCATCTCTCTCTTATTCTATTCTCTCTCTCTCATCTCTTCTCTCTCTCTCGTCTCTCTTCCACACACACCTATCTCTCTCTCTCTATCTCCCACCGTGCACACTCAAGCAGCCCCTTCAGTCTTAGCGTTCGCCTACGCACAAACCACTGGATCACCAACCCCCTGTTGCAGACGCCTCGAAGATTGATTAACCCCTTACGCCAGAGGCTTTCCGGGCTAATAAAAAATGGTCTGTTGTTAGCTATAAAACAATTACGAAGAAGTGAACTCAATATACCAAATTAATTAGTCGACACAAGGATACTAAACAGATGGCCATATCTATAAAAATATGCTGATAATTAAATAAAAATTGTCTAATAGTAACCCACAAAAATACAAGGGCAATTCATCGTTGTGGGCCTGTGAAGGGTTAATGAGGGACCAACGACACACGGACTATCTATGTATGAGTATCGCACGGCAAATAGGACAGAGTGAGGTCGTCAGAAGAGCAACGTCAGCTCAAGGGAGGTTGTGGCCCTGTGGGGTCAGGGTAGGTGGCGTTAAGGTAGGGGTAGCGCCCTCACGGAAACTAAGCTGAAGGCCACATGATCCACAATCGCGCTGAGCTGTCCTTGGCCGACCGTGGGGACGTTAGCTCCGGGGAAGACCGAGACTGGCGCTCTGAGTGCCTACTCTTTGCCAAGGCATAGAGGATTGGAAGCATTTATACTAGCCATGGGATCTATGGATTACAGTTGATGTTACGCCCTCCTCGGAAATCTATCGGAAAAAAAAATATTTAGGAGTTGGGTCTGCTAAAACCATATTCCGAATGAACGAAAGCATCAGGGTTTTTGTTATTTGCCCGCATAAGGGTATGAGTCGCAGTGAAAACTTATGGAGGTACAAAAGTCATCTGAGGTGTTCTACAGGATCGCAGTAATTGGTTGTCAAAACACCTCATGGTTTTGTCGAGAAAATTGTATTTTGTATAAATGTACAAATATGCTACTTTGCTAGGATTACCAACTCAATATTTTTTGCTTTGTGCCAAATAATAGCCCTGATCTACTTACAGATTTACTTCTCTATGCATTGTTGAGCATATCTGCCATAGTTTTTAATTATGGAAAAAAAATGTAATTAAAAAACAAAATCAAGATCAAATCAGGCCAAAAATTTGCCAAAATAATTCCCTTGCACAAAAGTTGCAAATATTTTAGAAAAATAGAGTATCTTGAAAATAGTTCCTAGCGTTTTGGGCATGCTGAACACGAATTGCTCGGAGTCAGTTTTCAGTTACAATGATTAGAAGTCCCGTATTTCCGCCACTGCACAACTGACATGATACTTCCAGATATTCTTTAAAAAACAAAAATTAGGACAAAAACGTACTAAAAGACATTAACACTATAGATAGGAATGCTTTTCAATTGCAGTTGTGCACCTTTTTATGTGCCTTAGTTTTTAATTATGAAAAAAAATTAATTAACAAAAAAATCAAGGCTATACCGTTGTAAATTTGCAATATTTTTTTATGTAAATAGATTTGCTTGAAAATTAGTGTTCTAGAAGTTATTCGGGCATGGTGTGAACACGAATCTGGAGTCAAGTTTTTCAGTACCATGATTAAAGTATCGCTATTTCCGCCCACTTCACAATGAAATTCACAATTCACAAGTGTGTGTAGTGTTGAGACACTAGTGCGTTAGTGGTTTGTGGGTACAGGAATTTAGAGCCACGCTGTGTAAATGCCCCCGTTTTTAAACTCATATTTTTGTTCATAAAAATTGACCGTATACTGTTACAAACATCCAGCCTCCCGGGTAAGGGCAAGAACAGAGGCGAGGCAGGTCACAAGAGGAAGAAGAGTGTGGCGGGACGTAACACCCCTTGTCTCTCGCGCCGACTATAAACAAAGCATTTATCTCCAAAAGTAATGTGATTGCGACGGAAGACATCAGTAGAGAGAATGCGATATTCCTAGAATCCAATAAAGGTAAACAGCAACCACACACCCAATTGTGTGTAGGCATATATTTTCTGGTTTCTAGTGTAAAATATACGTTTTTTGGTTTATGGAAACTGTATCGCCGATGGGAACTCTCTCCGAATACACACAGACCCATAGAAACTCTCGCCGGACATTGGGAATACACTCGCCTGACGTGTACATTTTCGGCGGGACAGTTCAACTGTTAATATATGAAAAGGAATATAAATAACCTAACTACGTAAACCGTAGCCTTAAAAATATTCAGGCAGCTGAGTGTTGGTATTTAGAGTGAATGTCACAGAAAACACGGGTATGTGGGGAAACCACTCGCCGACGTGATAAATAGGAACACTCTGTTACGTCAGGCACGTAGTGTGCTATCGGCGGACAGTTTCCAGGACACCCCGCTAGTTTATGGAACTGTTCGTCACGAAACATCAATCCAGAACTCTCGCCGACGTTGGGAAAAATAGGAGACAATCGTTACGTCGGCGGTGTTCCTTATCGCGCACAGTTTCCCAGGTACCACCACTAGGTTATGGAACTGTCGTCGAAAACAGCAACAATCCAGACAAAACTCTAGCCGAGCGTGAAAGTAGGAACACATCGTTGTACGATCGGCGAGTGTTCCTATCAGACGGCGGACAGTCAGGTACCCGTCGGTTTAATGGAACTGTCGTCGAACAACATCAATCCAAGAACTCTCGCCCGACCGTGAACAATAGAACACTCGTTACATCGGCGAGTGTTCCTAATCGGCAACAGTGCCAGGTACCCACCTTCGTTTATACGGCAACTGTCGTCGAAGACCACCCAATCCAGAACTCGGCCGACGGGAATAAAGATAAATAAAGAACGGGTGGTAGCGACAGGTCTAGACTGTATCACTAAGGCTAATCATAACTCACTGACAACACTGTGTTAGGTAGGGGAGGCAAAGGAAACAGTGTCAGGCTACACCACACATCACAAATACACACACACAACACACAAACACACACAACACTAATACCTGGCATGAGTGGCGCCTTAGCCAATCAAACTTGCGCCTGATAACGGTCCAAGATTTCTTCAAATAGCATCAAAGGGTTGAGCCTCAAAACGGCTTGTGTTTACGTTGCGCCAGCTTTATGTCTATCTTCGTTGTGACCGACAGCTTAGCGCCGACCCTGTACGCAATACTTTCGGCTATGCGTTAAAATCTCCCGTATTGCATCCTTCGCAAGCCATTAACAACAACACTCTAGTCACAAATAATAATAATAGGCGTCATAAAAATGAGTTTCATCTATGTGTCATGTTATCAAGCGTGTTAATCATGTTTTTAGGAGTTTTTGGGCGAAGTGAAATGAACCAATGTTGACGTCAACAAATACTGTGTCATGGCAACTGTTGTACACCGTAACCACACTTTAGTCGCACTCACTCGCCACTGCACTAATGTCGCCAGGCACAATATATTACCAATTTTAGCATCACTAGGGTGGGGTGGGGCCCACCGAACGGGGGGGATCACCGTACGAAGGCTACAACGCGAAAATTAATTCAAATTTCGGCCACCATGCCCCCACGGATGCAGCGCCACCCTCAGTGAACTACATGCGAGCAACAGGGTAGCGTCAGCGTCACCTCCGTGTTACCAGGTAAGAAATTTTTTATTTTTCGTATGTTTCCTTGTTACTTTTCGCCGTTCTTATATTTGTCTCATGTGGGCTGTGTGGCGTGTTTCTTTTGAGGTAAGTTGCAATACGAGGTATAACCGTATTAACAGGGTTATTGAGTGAAAAAGTAGTGCATGCTTTCGAACAGGCCGCGTGGCATTATTTACAAAAAATTGGTGGCGCGGGGGATCAACGTATGGTGAAGTGCGGGGGATCACGTACAGTGAAATTTTAAAAAAGCTATATCTTTTGAAATACCTAACAAACATAACAAACAGTATTGACTATGTTATTCGCATGATATTAAAGGGGTGGTGGTGAACTAGTGCATTTAAATTAAATGGAACAGTGTTTTTTTTGTGGCATAAAGTTGAAGGTGATTGGTATTAAATTATGATGCTATATCAGTGTTATTATGCTAAAAGCACATGAACTAACTATTATATAAGTGATTTATGTTTTTAGAATGATTCTAGAATTAATTTTTTAGGGTTTAAAAAAAAACCTTTTTAAACACTGCATATTTTCGGGGCATGACGTTCGGTGATCCCCCG
This sequence comes from Chionoecetes opilio, assembly GCA_016584305.1. Lineage (NCBI taxonomy): Eukaryota > Metazoa > Arthropoda > Malacostraca > Decapoda > Majidae > Chionoecetes > Chionoecetes opilio. Next base: position 36,891 of record JACEEZ010002967.1, on the reverse strand, counting down.
CATCACTACGATTTTGGAAAATCTATATATTTTTAAATACTTAAAAAACATAAGAAAAAGTGACTGACTATGCTATTAGCATGATATTAAATGGTGGTGGTGAACTAGTGCATTTAAATTAAATGGAACAGTGTTTTTTGTTGGTGTAAAGTTGAAGGTGATTGGTATTAATTATGATGCTATATCAGTGTTATTATGCTATAAGCACATGAACTACTATTATATAAGTGATTTATGTTATTAGAATGATTCTAGAATTAATTTTTTATGGTTAAAAAAAACATTTAACACTGCATATTTTGGGGGCATGACGTTCGGTGATCCCCCAATTATTGCCAACTCATAGTCCCAAAATAATATGGTGGCCATGCAAGAATCGCCTCTACACTGTAAAAATACTAAGCTAAGCTAACCTAAACAAACCCCTAACCTAACTATGCATGATGTCTAATGTCATTAACTCTTTTCAGATCTAACCTAACCTACCGCCATCACCGTCATCATGCCTCGCAAATATGTCGGGAAGAGCGACAAGCAGATGGACCGCAACTGACCTGGAGGCTGCCTTTAAGCACCGCGGGGCCACTAGCTGCAGCCTGAAAGAAGCCGCTGACAGATTCAACATCAAGAAAAACAACTCCTGCTGAAAGTTGCTCTATTTAGTTCCATATCTCCCAAGGTCTTTTTGTATGACCTCATCCACGTCTTTTTGGTCCCCCGGGGGGATGAGGTCATGCAAAAAGCCCTCGGGGATAGTTTAAGGGTCTCTAATTTATAGATTTTAAAAATTTTAAATTCTTTTTTTTGTTAGCTTTTATTGCCAGAAAGGCCTTCTAAGTCCTAATTAATTTCTTTTGTTAAAGGATTGCCTCAAGCGCTTATTTATTAATTTTTTGGTCAACTTTTGTTGCCGAAAGGGCCTTTTAAGTCCTAATTCATTTTTTGTTACGGGCGCCTTTACTATCGAAGAAGCTGTGGGTGGAGTTAAACCCATATGCGTTGCTTCCGTAGCAATAGGGTTTCAGCCTCAAACAGAAAATACTTGCTGATTTACCATCCCGTACCCAAAGATGCTACGGCCTGCCCATGAAACGATGTGCGTAGGATGGTTGTACCGAAATCGCATAGCTTGTGGAGCAAGAGCAATCCCTGCTGCCTGGGAGAAAGAGAAAATGGCGACAAGGGGACTGGTACTATGCCTTCATGAACCGTCATCCAAACCTTGTATTGAAGGCTCCGGAAGGCATGTCCATTGCCAGGATTGTTGCCTTCAACAAAGTCAATGTGGAAACCTTCTTTAAGGTTACACTTTAGCTTTGGAGAAGTACACATTCACGCCGGACCGGATATAAAATTTTGGATTGGGGAGTTCATTGTCGACTGTTATGAAGCCAAATCAAGGTTTTTGTGTGCGAGAGGCCAGCCAGTAGCCACGCAGGTAACTCGGAACGCGGTGACAGCCATGGCGTTTGTGGGCATTATAATGCTGTGGGGCAGTCCATCCCTCCAGTGTTTATAATTCCCCGATGCCGATGGAATCCCCCTTTCATGAGGAACACGATCTTTGGTTCCAAAGGGGTATTGCATCCCAGTGGCTGGATGATGGTGAATGCTTCGTGCAGACACTTCAGCATCTCATGAGAGTTTGTTCTTCTGTAGAGAACAAGATTCTTCTGATCATGACATGCTGAATGTCACATGAACATTCAGCCTGTTGAGTTTGCGATAATGCATGGTATCGTGATTGTTACCTGCCTCCGCATACAACAGACAAACTCCAGCCATTGGATGTGAGTGTCTTTGGTCCCTTTAAGGGCATTCCTGCGGCCCTACTGAACGACCACGCGCTCATGCACCCTAACGAGCACATAAAAGTCCACAAGTTGCCAGAGTTGCTTCTTTAGGCATGGGCCAAAACCACTACCCCCTCCAACATTCTCAGTGGTTTCCGGGCGACTGGTATATCGCCCCTCAATCGCAACATCTTTCCCAGATGATGTGTTGTAGGAGCGCATGTAACCGAGCGACCGGCACCACCAGAATTTGTAGTGGAAGTTACTCCAACTTCTTCTGATGGAGGGAAATTCAGATGGAGAGGAGCGACTGGCTGAAGGCCATACCTTTAGAAGCTATACCCCTTCCCGCTGTGTCTCCCAGGCTAGATGATGTGCCTGCCACCCCGGGCCCCAGCACGACAGAGCCTGCCACCCCGAGCACCAGCAGACAGAGCCTGCCACCCCGGGCCCCAGCACGACAGAGCCTGCCACCCCGGGCCCCAGCAAGACGCCCCCTGCCACCCCGGGCCCCACACGACAAAGCCCGCCACCACGAGCACCAGCACGACAGAGCCTGCCAACCCGGGGCCCCCGCACGATGCACCCTGCCACCCCGGGCCCGAGCACGACGCACCCTGCCACCCCAGGACACCCTTCTCAACAGACAGACTTAACCCAGAGTGTGTCAGGCCGTTCCCAAGGTAAATCCTCGTCCTTATGGAAAGGGACGGAAGAGGGTGCGGGCCTGCATTTTAACCCAGAATGAGGAGGCAATATCTGACCTGAGGTTGAAGGCAGAGAAGAGGCAGAAGCTGGAAGAAAAAAGAAGGCAGCGGCTGAAAAGAAAAAATTTGGGAAAGAAGAAGGGTCCACAGCGGAAGAAGTCTGTGCCTGTCCCGGAGGAAGACACCACTGACGAGGAAGGTGATGATGTCGACTTCAGCTGGACGACTCCTCCGAGTACTCGGATGAGGTGGAAAGACGAGGGCAACCTGAACTGCAGCAAACATACCCTTTTTCTGCGAAAACATCACAGGTGGGGGACTTTGTTCTGGTTCAGCTGAAGCTGGAGGAGGGAAGGGGTGTGGGCAAAATTAGTGTGCTATGTTGCTCAGGTGTGGCCATCATGGAGGATGGAAAATTAAACCTTTCTTCTTTCCCCCGGATGAAGTCCGCTAACACCCGAGACACGTTTCACCTCCCTACCCTCCTAGATGAAGCTTCTGTTGATCCAGAACAGTGCAAGGGTGTCCTGGTGACCTCCAAGGGCATCACCAAGAGGCAGGCTGACCTGGTGAAGGTGTTTCCCCCGCTGCATGCCTTCATGATGGGACTTCTTAATAGTGGCATAAAAATACCTAGACCTATCTTTTAATAAATGCTATTTTATATGAGCTTATCTTTCATTTCCCTCACCTATAATAATGGGGGTGTCTAGGCTTAGCATATATGTTGTTTCAGGCAAAAAAAACACAATAATGTTGATGTAATATGAGTTTAAAAATATCATACGGTGCCCCCCCATACCTGATCCGGTGTCCCCCCTCGTGGGGGGGACCACCGGACGAGGTGCCAAAAATTTTTTTATAAATCCTTAAATGACCCTTATTATCTGAGTTAAGTATTCATGAGGGTACCATAGGTGGGCCATATTGTGAAGTTTGTTTTGGGCACAGTGTGCACTCTCTCAGGTAAAAAATGGATTTTTTATGAATATTTTTCCACTAATAGTACGGTGTCCCCCCACACCACCCTACAGCCTTGTATGTGCCACTGAAGACCTGTAGTGTGATGAAAGTACATATATTTTCCAAGACAGTTTGTTTAGTGGTGAGTTTAGGGTCGGTGCTTGTGAGGGAATTCTTGGCACTTGGAAGGCTGTCTTGCACATGGCGGGGTAAGTAGCGGGCTTGGCTTGTGTGTGTCTAGCTATCTGTATATTGTGACAAATGTTTAGCGAGATGACTGCTGGCAGGAACACTTGTTAGTGAGCCGGGTAATAATGGACCAGAGTTTCGCGCTCGTTTTCAGAGACAGACTATAATGTTTCCTTGGCCTGCAATAGGTGGCCATTGTATTGCATGGTGCATCAAATGATCTCAGTAATAATTGTGTATAATAACGGTATAAATAATTGCTATTCTATGTCATTTTCCCAATGACGAATATTTGTTGAACGGGACAAACCGTTACGTCAAATTCATACTCTAACTCCCAAACCGTCAGTCGTAGAGCGTTCGTACATTGCAGCCAAAAGATAGTAAACCATACGTTGCTCAAAATATGTTAACGGTCATTGGGCCAAAAAAAGTCGCATAAACTCGTCAGAACGAAAAAACCGTAAAATTCATACCTGGCAACTCGAGAACCAAAAGTCACAGACCATTGCTGACGGTTTTTCTGAGGCTCGGGGGAGTTTTCGTACACAAAAGTCACTTACGGTCGAGATTAAAATAATTTCACTGATGACAAAGTTGTAGAGGGCCACAAACTCTATCGGGAGTGTGACCTCAAAATTACATTCAAACCTACACTTAGTCCGCCAGACGCCACGAAGCTCACCTGAAAGCCACTCCGTTACACTTTACACCCACAGAAAAGCCACTTACGATCGAGATTAGAAAAATTTCACTGAGGACAAAGTTGTAGAGCGCAAAAAACTCTATAGGAAGTGTGCCCTCAAAATTGCCGTAAGACCTACATTAAGTCCGCCAGACGCCGGAAAGGTTTCTCGGGTAGTGTGTCTATTTTGTAGTGTTTTATTTATTTGTAGTTGTCTTTGCTATCTTTTCAGAGGGGTGACATTTGGTAGTGTAGTTTTAAGTTTGTGTTTGTTGTGTTTGTTGTTTGTTGATGTTTGTATATTTATTTGTGAAGAGTGTTTGTTTAGTGTTGAGTTTAGGGTCTGGCTGCTTGGTGAGGACTTCTTGGCACGCTGTCTGGCAGATGGTGGTGTTGACAGTGCTACATAAGACCATAGTAATAGAAGGAAGCTACAAGAGGCTGGGAGACCTACACGAGGTAGTTCCTGTCACCTAACACTACCTACATCCACCTTTCATCCCCATCCATAACACTGTCCAGCCTCCTTTTAAAGCTCCCTAATGACTCCCCACTAACTACCTGTCTACTGAGTCCATGCCAATCATTCACCACCCTATTTGTGAACCAGTTTCTCCCTATTTCATTAATAAACCCACCTTTTTCCAGCTTGAATCCGTGACTTCTTCTAGCCTGCTTACTAACCTTAAGAACTTTTGCTACCTGGCCTAGATTGTATCCCTTGATCTCTCTCTCTCTCTCTCTCTCTCTCTCCCTCCCTTGATCCACTTAAAAACTTCTATCAGATCGTGTGGTGAGTTGTAGTAAGGTTTCAGGCGTTTTAGGACTCATATTTTGATTCCTGTTGACGTGACATGGTAGTTGTGGATGGCACGTGGGCATTATTCTAGTGTTTGGCCATACTCCCCCTCTCCCACAAAACAAGCTGGGCCACCTGGGCCAATGCGGGATTAAGGCCCCGGCTACAAAACATGCCTACCAACATCATAGTTTGTGAGTTAGGGCTGTTGAAAACATTCCCTACATCCAGGGAACATTCATTGTATTTCTTCTGAGTCCAGAGACGTGTGCACCTGACCATCCTCACAGCATGATGACCCAAGTGTCGAGAACCCCCCAACCCCCGCTAGGAGGTTACCTTAGCTTAGGGTAGGTTATACGTAGTTGTGTAGCTTAGGTTAGGTTAGGTTAGGTTTGATAAGGTTAGGTTAGGTTTGGTTAGGTTAGGTTAGATTTGGTTAGGTTAGTTTAGGTTAGATTTGGTTAGGTTAGATTAAATTTGATAAGGTTAGGTTAGATTTGGTTAGGTTAGGTTACATTTGATAAGGTTAGGTTAGATTTGGTTAGGTTAGATTTGGTTAGGTTAGGTTAGATTTGGTTAGGTTAGGTTAGGTTAGATTTGGTTAGGTTAGATTTGGTTAGGCAAATTTCTCCAGATACAAGAAAATTACCAAGATATAATTAAAATTACTAGATCTAGGGAATTTTACCCCCTACACAACTCTTAAATTACGTGTTTCCGACGCATAATTTGTTCCCCACCCGAAAACCCCGCATTGCCACAGGTCCCCAAGCTTGTTTGGGGGAAGTGGGAGTCTGGGCAAACACTAGAAATTTACACCATTTTTTCCTGGCCTACAATCGCCGCTTTATTTAATGCAGATTGTTTTATTTTCCGGAAACCCATATTAAAAGAAATAATAATAATTTCATCACCGAATTTTAATGTCGCCGTTTTCATTACGAACGCTGAATCTCCATCAGAAGAAGCACTAAAACTTGGCCAGGAAAAATGAGTCAGGGTCTCAGATAACAGGGCAGCGCGTGGCTCTCTGTGTGCTGACTGTCACCACTGTTGCAGGTGCTGAGGTCACAGTCCAAGCCGGCTGCCCCGCCCGGCACTGACCCGGCTCGCTGCGGCATCCCCGAGGGTTCCCGCAGGACCGGCCGTCGCGTGTGGTGGCCCGAGTGTTGCTGCGGTGGAGGCTGTGGGGCCGGGCAGCAGCATGAGTGGCCGGGAGCAGCAGGATCAGTCTGCCTCAGGGGTGGGGAGGCACAGGGGTGATGGCAAGAATCACCTGGAGGCAGGCAGCTCAGGCCACAAGGCACACAGTGAGCTGAAGTGCCAGCAGTGTGACAAAACATTCAAATGCAAGAGTTGGCTTGAGCAACATTCCTTGACACACAGTGGTGTTAAGAACCATGAATGTTTAGAGTGTGGGAAAAGATTTGGTAGAAAGAGTAACCTCACCGAACACACCCTGACACACAGTGGTGATAAGAACCATGAATGTTTAGAGTGTGGGAAAAGATTTACTACAAAGAGTCACCTCACCACACACACCCTGACACACAGTGGTGTTAAGAATTATGAATGTTTAGAGTGTGGAAAAAGATTTACTACAAAGAGGCACCTCACCAGACACACCCTGACACACAGTGGTGTTAAGAATCATGAATGTTTAGAGTGTGGGAAAAGATTTACTAGAATGGGTCACCTCACCCAACACACCCTGACACACAGTGGTGTTAAGAATTATGAATGTTTAGAGTGTTGAAAAAGACTTACTACAAAGAGGCACCTCACCACACACACCCTGACACACAGTGGTGTTAAGAATTATGAATGCTTAGAATGTGAGAAAAGATTTACTACAAAGAGTAAACTCACCAAACACCCTGACACACAGTGGTGTTAAGAACCATGAATGCCTAGAGTGTGGGAAAAGGTTTTATACCCGTTCTGAACTCACCAGACACACCTTTAGACACACTGGCTTGCGGGAGTTCAAGTGTGATATTTGTAGCAAGTGTTTCAAGACAAAGCCTGAGATTGCCAGACACATGAAGATCCACTTTTGAGGTGGTGTGTTGTGTGGACAAGTGTGGTTGTACCCGTGCCTGTGGGAGTGTGTCCTGTGTGGCAATGGGTGGTGGTGGTGGTGGGCAGTGTGTTACATGTGTGGTGGCAGCCGTGCCCTTGTGTTTTGTGAGGGAGTAATGGCCCCAGCAGTTGTTGGGTTGGCAGTGCAGGTGTGACTTTCAATAAATGTATCCAGGGTTTGAAAGGTTTCTCTGCTGATTGCCTTTTAAAAAACAGTCTTTCCACGCATAAGTTACACTCCTATTTTCTGCAGGTCACATATATGTATATCGCATAAACCTTACTCTGTCTCTTCATAATTGGACAGCCGCAGGAAAAGTGATGACAACTGCATTAAAAGACAAGTCCAAATTGTCTACAAATATACAAGACAGTGCGACGAACTTAGAAAAAAACGAGGCTATAAATATTTCCACCTGTGTCTATTTCATACAGGTTTTTGCATAGAATGATCAAAGTATCCTGGAAAGATGAAACATAGTATACTAGTGTGAACATTGCCCTAAATATGAAGGCAGTAATACAATAAGGCAGAAATTTGCCTAAACAGGGGGTAGCTAGTGTCATTATGGCAATGGGTGAAAAGTAACTCAAACACGATGGAAATAGTACTAGATAAAGCACCATGAGTAGAATTGTAATGCCGGGAAATTCGGAGAGAAAGGATGGAAATTCCCATCATACGATTCCCGAGTTATGTATATGAAAGAAGGGAGAAGGTTTCAACAACCATATGTTTGGTCTGGGACAAATTGTCGCCTAGATCCAGTATATGGGGGAACCGGTTATTTTATTATAACCAGGCCATTCAAATCATTTCTGTTCTCGCACTATTTATCTTTCATTCGTATGTCTTTCTCTCTCTCTCTTCCACTTCTATCTTCCCCCCTCCATTCCCCCCCCCCATACACCCGGATCACGAGTCATAATGTGTGGGACATTTATTTCGCGATCGTCAATAACTTGTAGAGTCAAAACTTCTTATCCTCCCCTTATCCTCCTGACAGATCGAGGAACACTCTTAGATTCTTATGTGTTGCCAGAACTTCCTATGAAGAAGTTTATACCTGGTGCCTTTGTTATTTGAATGAAATTAATTTGGTTGGTTTTTTTCCTTGTTTTAAATTGCATTGAGAATTGAAACTTTCTTATGATTTCACTATTTGTTATATGTGAAACTTCGCTGCGGAGAGACTGAAATGGGAATGAACTCAAGTAAAAAGGGGTAGGGGTGGGGGTTTAAAGGGGGAAAAGGTATGATTTAAAGGGGTAAGGGGAAGTGCCCACCAGCTCAGGCAAGTGGTCTAGGTTTTTACTCCGGGGCCTTTTTGAATAGAAATATTTTAATTATTTGTAGTCGGATTGATACGTGGAATATCCCGAAAAGGCTGACTTTTTTGGAAGTGTGGGAATTACTGCCAACACAGAATATACCGGGGTTTTTTTTTTGCAATAAACACAGAATTAATTTGAAACTCATCCTATTATTCCCAGAGACAATTTTGTTTGGATTTGAAACATAATAAACTCAATTGGAAGGGGCAACTCTTAGAGCATAAACTCCCTAAATAATCATTCTTAGAATACCCCCCTTGCCGTATAACTGAACACAAAGGTTACGGAATTATATATAGGGGAAAAAAAATGGAGAGAAGAGTTGGTGTGGGGATTCATTACATGTGGGCCGGGTTTCTGGAGGGGAAAGGGAGCGGACATCCCGTCGAAGCCTAAATGAATTTTAGAGCGATCGCTTTTAAAAACACTTATAAGGATGGGGCGGCCTTCTATGCTTTAGTGAAACTAAAACTGTCCCTATATAATATAAAAAATATAGATAGAATAATATAAAAAGGGAAAGGGGGGGAAAAGGAGCGGGGGCCCGGGGTTTTCCCTACTGAAGGAGAGACGATGATCCCCTTGGTAGCAAAGGGTGAATTTTGGGTGAAAAGGAATGTTAAATTTCTATAAATTTTGGGCCTTTCCCCTAAAAGAGTTTTGCCCCAAAATGACTTTAACAATAAAAAAAGTTTTAATATAAAAAGGGTCCTTAATACAGTTCTTTTATTTGATATAGAAGAATTTAATTTTTTACTCTATACCAGGGAAAGTGTTTTTGGGGTTTTTGTTTCAAGATCAAAACGCGTTTTTTTGAAGACGGGGGATGGAGCGAACCAAAAATTTGGTCGACTTTTAATTTAGCAAATAACTCGATAAACTCCATTTAGAACGTGATTGTCACTATTGTGTCTAGTTTGAAGGAATTAAAGAATCTAGGAGTTTTTCCTTGATGATAGGAGGGTGAGGGGAGGAGAAAAGCTTTGAATCCGTTTTTATCAAGATCGCGAAAAAGTTCCCCCCAATTTTGACTCTGCGGAATGTCGGGGGGGAGGGAAGGAGGGGAAGGGAAAGGGTATAGAAAGGGGAAAATAGGAAGAAAAAAGATAAAATTCACGAGAAACGAAAAAATTGAATTGCTTACGGACTAACCCGGGAATTATATGATAAGAATTCCCCTCCATCTCTTCCGAAAACGGCATACACTTCGTGTCCTTAAAAACGACAAAATAGAGCGGGTTAGTATATAATGGGTGGGTAGTCGAGTTATTCGGAATTTAAAAGGACCAAATTTATGGTACGACTCCCCAACTCGTCACTCTGAAAAACACGTTGTAGGTTTGACCCGGGAAGAAAAACTCTCCCCGGATATTAGCATAAATTTTTAAAATTTTTCTATATCAAATTAAAAAGAACTGCGTATAGACAGCATTTATACGTATCTGCTTCTTTACTAATAAGAGTCATTGAAGTCTTTTTCCCCTTTAGGGGAAACCTCATAAGTTTCCCAACATTTCCTTTTTTCCCCCGGATTTCCAAACCCCTCCCTCTGTGGACCACGCGACCATCAGTCCTCATTTACCCCCTAAAGGAAGAAATACATCGCTTTATCTTCTTCCCCCCAATGTTATTATATCTATCTATTTCTTAATAAATATATATATATATATATATATATATATAAATTTTATATAATATATATATACCGTGGTTTAAGTTCATTAACGATAGTAGCATTCAAAGCCCTTGTAAGTGTTTATATGAGTTTTCATTACCCCCCCTCAAGGTTCCGGCGAGTGTCTCCGTCGGGAGAGAAACCAAGCCACATGGCATCGTGAACACAAACAATTCCATTACTCTTACATTTTCCCTCCCCTATATTTTCCATGTATACCTATGGTGTTCAGTTTGTGTATACGTAGATGGTAGTTCTAAGAATATAATTCAGTGAGGTAGGTTATGCTCTTTAGAGTTTTCCTTTCGCCAAATTAGAGATATACATGTACTTAAGTTCTCAAACCAGGAATAACTTTTCGTGTTAAATAAACCAGATGATTTTTAAAGTATAGCTTCTTGTGTTTCTTGCAAAAACCCCAGGTGACTATTCCCTTGTTATGGAAATATTTCCCCACGTCTCAAAAAGAGTTTCAGCCTTACTCGGTGTAATAACAAAGGCCCCACGACTACAAACAAAATTCTCATATAGTAAATCGTGTTCAGGGAGTAGACCATAGGACTACTCGCCTGGACTGGTGGCAGCAATCCCCTACTAAAACTAAGTTCATCCCAATTCAGTTGTGACGAGAATTTATTCGTCAGTGGAGAATTATCTCAATTAATATCATTCTAACACAAAGATGTCAGCAACTTAAAAACCCTGGCATCACAGAATTAATAACAGTTGGAGTTGTTACACCTGAACAAAAGTAATCATTGAGGCAAATACAGGAGCTCCCATACTTACGTACGTTCGTGGGGTTTGTACTGAACTTGCAATGTACAAAAGTTAGTCCAGCATTACTCTTGTCACTACTGAACACTGCACACACACCACTGTCAAAAGAACAAAAGTACACTACAGCTTATAGCCCAATATTACTCCACAGTGCCTATATGTATCAGCTTAATGGTCTATACAGCTTATAGCCCAATATTACTCAACAGTGCCTATATTGTATCAGCTTAAATGGTCTATACAGCTTATAGCCCAATATTACTCAACAGTGCCTATATTGTATCAGCTTAAATGGTCTATACAGCTTATAGGCCAATATTACTCCGCAGTGGCTATATTGTATCAGCTTAAATGGTCTATACAGCTTAGAGCCCAATATTACTCCACAGTGCCTATATTGTATCAGCTTAAATGGTCTATACGTAGTGTCAATGGTTCTTACTATTACCATCACAACCAGACATGGGCATGATTATAAAAAATGATTATGATTTGATTTTGATTTATCATCCGGAATAATTTTTGATTATGATTAGATTATGATTAGTCGTTTTGTCCTTTTTATGATTATGATTTGATTATGATTATTTGGCTCTACGTATTTGTGATTATGATTAGATTGTTTCTATTATTGCTTGCTTATGATTAGATTATGATTATAATCACATTTTATTGTGATTATTTGTACACAGTAATGATTATTATTAAGGTCATTTTTTTGTTCAGTTATACATTAGTCAACAGTGTTTTGTATTGCAATGGACCCGTTTACTCACACCTAAAACACGGAGTATTATGAAGCTTTGGGTGCACTATAGGCTACATATCACTGTACTCATATTTTTTTTGCTGAGAAATGCCCATAAATGAAATATATGGCTTTTTTGGGGCCAAAATATCACAACACGGCGGAACGCGCTGTGATTGGTTGTGTCGTAGTAAGCGCAAACTCAGATCTCGCCTGATCAGCTGATCGGCTTGTTTGGCTCAGCAGACCGCAGTACCTATCTATGCATTCAACATGTACCAGACAAAAGAACATATTATGCTTGTTTTGTGCTAATGTGCAAAAACACCACAATTAAAACTCCAGAGAATGTGTTCATAAACTGGTGCCTAAAGACAAAAAAGAGGAAACAGTGGTGGATATCTGCAAGGCGTGATTCTCGATGAAGGAAAATTCATACTATTGCTGTGAAGACCATTTTGATGTATTTATGTACTTGTGCATGGATAAGTAACTTGCAAATGATGTGTAGCTGTGGGCTTTAGCTGAGCTGTGATAAGTTGCGGGAGTAGTATGCAGTATGCAAGTCTTTTGAGGTAGGATGAGACAGGCTGGGTTTTTCATGTTAAGTATACAACACGGCAGTGAGTTAGGTAAAATTCTAGAGTCCTTTCCCGCCCTTATTAGAGTGTTTTTTCCTCCAGACCTTCACAGATCCCTTCAGATACCTCTAAACTGTAATTATAAAGTGGGGGGGAGATGCCCCCTTCACCCCCTCCCCTCCTTAAACGACCCCCCCTGGACCCCTCAAAATATAATATGTTATATATTACTAATCTAACCTCACTATAACCTAACCTAACCTTATCTCACTAATAACCTCATAGCGAGACCCCCATAAAAAAAATAATTACTAACCTAACCTTGTAAAATTATAGTTTTATTTTACTATATAACCTAACTAACCTTACTAACTTGCATTACCCCTACTACTGCAAGATGACCAGTAATCCTCCTTCAAGTGATGTAGTAGGTATTCACTGTGTTTGTGAATATGTAAGTTGTAGTTTATAAGGAAAAAAGTGGATAGACAGAGATAAGTGGCCCGTGACACCAGACAAGTGATGACTTCTGGGATCGGCATTCCTTATAGGGAGCTTAAATGAACCTGCAATGACATGTACAGCTAGACAGATAGACGAACTCATAGAGGAACAGGTAGAAATGTATGGTTAGTAAAGGTTGTAGTGGTGAGTAGAGTGACGAAGGGTGTATGTTTTGCTTATGTGGGGAAAGAAAGCCATACATTTCTACCTGTTCCTCTGAGTTCGTCTATCTGTCTAGCTTTACATGTCATTGCAGGTTCATTTAAGCTCCTATAAGGAATGCCGATCCCAGAAGTCATCACTTGTCTGGTGTCACGGGCCACTTATCTCTGTCTATCCACTTTTTCCTTATAAACTACAACTTACATATTCACAAACACAGTGAATACCTACTACATCACTTGAAGGAGGATTACTGGTCATCTTGTGGTAGTAGGGGTAATGCAAGTTGGTGTATTAGTAGGTAGTACATATAGTAGTGGCCGCTTCACAGCTGTTTTGCTCTGTTGTCTGCGCTGTTGACGTCACAACATGCGCCAGTCGTTTTAGAGCGTAAACATTTTCCTGTACTTAAATGGCTGTATCATGAAAAATACTGTTTCACATAGAAAAATCAACATCACTGCCCAACTATATGAGCTTGAAGATGTCAAATCAATCCTTACCTCAAGTAGAGTAAACGGGTCCATTCTACCATCACCACCTCAGCCATCCCCTCTACTGCCAACACTACCACCCCCACCATCCCTACTACCCCCACCATCCCTTCTACCACCACCACTACTAATACCACCACCACTACCACCACCACCATCCCTTCTACCACCACCACTACTACCATGCCCTGAAATCCGTGAACATCAACTACAACTCATACCTGAGATAGGTAAACATTGTGTATGTATCCTACTGTTGTGTGAAGCTTGCAGTCCCCCCTTTTATTTTATCACGGCTGGCACTGGTAGTAGTAGTAATAGTGGTAGTAGTATATTATAGTAGTAGTAGTAGTAGTAGTAGTAGAGTAGTAGTAGAAAGAGGAAAAAGAAAATTAATTGACACGTACAATAGAAACGTGATATTGAATAACGAAGTACAGGTAAACCTCTCTTTTTCGAACCCTCATTATTCGGACTTTGACATTATTCTGACCTACAAATTTTTTTTTTTTTTTTTTTTTGTTGGGGGGGGGTCGAAATTTCCTAGCTAATATATACCTAGATTTTTTTTTTTTTTTTTTTTTTTTTTTTTTTTTTTTTTTTTTTTTTTTTTTTTTTTTTTTTTTTTTTTTTTTTTTTTTTTTTTTTTTTTAGGGGTCGAAAAGGGGTAGTTTTTTTTTAGGGGTTTTAGGGGTCGAAATTTCCTAGCTATAATATATACACCTATAATTCTATTTTTTTTTCTCTTTTTTTAGGGTTCGAATTCCTAGCTATAATATATACACGTAGAATTATTATTATTATTATTTTTTTTTTTTTTTTTAGGGGTCGAAAATTCTTAGCTATAATATAATATACACCTAAATTTTTTTTTTTTTTTTTTTTTCACTTATCTCCCCATTATTTCGGACTTGCATTACTCGGACCACTCCTTGGCCCCAATTAGTCCCAAAGGAGAGGTTTTACTGTATATGCCTAAGACTGACATGTTGTGCCTGTCTGTGCCGTGTGTGGGTATCAGGCAAGGCTTGCAAGGAGGCAGGCAAGAAGGGGACGCCCCGGATCTCTGTGTGGCCGGGCATGCATACACACAGATTTGCGGGTGGGAAAAGAAAAAAGAAAACTGATAGACATTAATATTCAAAAGCCAAACTACCGTAGAATAACACTAAAGTCCCAGGACAACTTTTTTTTTCTGTTTACAGCGTGTGGTGGCGTTAATAGTTACATTTGTACAGCATGATTCAGGACATTTAGAAGGGGCTATCTGGAGAGTCTGTGTCATTTTATTTCTTTCATCTGTGTCAATATTTAGGGCTATAAATGAAACAAATGACAAAAATATCTACAAAATGGCTACCAACAGTAGAGTCCCCATTAGTGTTTTTTACTGAGTGTCTTTACCGCGGTGGGGTCGCGCCGGAGAAAAAAACGCGTATTTGAAATTTGAAACGTCTATACTTGCAGCTCCCAAAGCATAAAACAACGCTGAAACTGTGTAGATTATACAGTCATGATATAAAAACTCTGTGTATCATCTTCAGTGGCACAGACAAAAGCAGTAGTTTAGGCTATCATTCTTATATATGGCGCTGGCGACATTAGTGCAGGTGGCGACTTTGACTGTTTTTCTACGGTACAAACTTAATGGCACGTACTCTTGTGTGTCTGAATAGAGGACCGATAGCTGTGTGGTTTATTTCGGTTTTTTTCCCTTCGTTCAATGCCCACGTGGTTTTTAGAGACCAGCTGGTTTACGTGTGTGCCCTTCATAAGAAGGTCTCAATACCTATTCAATTCTGGTCGTAGCTACACAGGTGTTTTGATAACGCTACAGGATTTTTATATAGGAGTATTTAAAAGACTACCTTAGTGAGCTCGATCTGCCATCTGGTGGCCGTCTGGGAACTACACGCGGAGCTAGAATGTCGGGTCTCGGGGTCTCGGGGTCTCGGGCTGGAATTATTTTTAGTATTCCTACCCCAACCCGCTACAATTAAGTGTTGTCATGGTCAACATAGGCCCATGCCCAAAAAGGAAATATACGAGTTTTACATTATTCATGGCGTTATAATGAGGATGTTGGCAAAATAGAAGCATTCGATCACAGGTGTCCACAACATTCTATAAATACTGCAAAGGCGGGTTTTCACACGAGGCGTTTCGTCGGACTGTTCGTCGAACAAACATGCATTTGGTTGGACCTGTTGTCGAACACTGACAAAACACTAGCACACGGTTGAGCCAACCGCTTCACCCAACAATACAAACAAAGATGAAGCGTGACAGCGAGAGGCGCGGAGATTTGTTGTTAATGTTTTAACTTTAGGGCATATATATACGTAGCAAACTGGTGATAAAAAGGGGGAGGGATTGTTAGAAGAAACTGCAGCGACAGATGAAGACGCGTTCATGTGGGCTAAATGAGTTATAGTGACGAGAACTGCGCACCATTGGGTTTAAAGTTTCGGTCAGTTTAATATTCCGTCAGGGGGTCAAGGGGACGGAGCCCCCTCCCGTAGAAGGTTAGGTTCGGTTGGTTAGGGGGAATAATTTCTCCCAGCGGCTGCAGAGCCAAAGCGAGTGGCGGGCGGGCGGACTCGCCGCCGCCCACGGGTACAGTGCCCCCGGCCACTGTTACCTGTGGCGGGCGAAAATTGCCCAATGGCCAAAACCCACACACCATTGTGTAAGCTTTCGGTCTATTGTAAATATACCATTTGTAGTCATGTCTCGAAAGGACGCGCAGTCCTCCGTCCTTTTTTACCGGATTTTGATATTACAGGTGGCCCCGTAGTGTATGGTTAGCACGCTCGGCTCACAACCGAGAAGTCCCGGGTTCGATCCCCGGGCGGAGCGAAGACAGATGGGTGGTCTTTCTTAAAACCCGAGCCCCTGTTCCACCCAGCAGTGAATGGGTACCGGGTGTTACCCGGGGGGTTTGTGACCCCCCTCCCGGGGTGGTGGCTTCGGCCAACACTATGCCCGAGCGGTAGATCACTATGGCTCTGAGGAATTATCCTCTAAAACAAACAAACAAACACCACATTCTCTCCAACTCTTTCCGTCTCAATCCTCCGTCCCCTTGTCTCACCAGTCATCACAACAGTCCCAGCAGCAAAAACAGCCATCTCTTCCTGTCCTTTCAACCACCTCATTGATTTCACATCCCATTTCAGTGAAAAACACCACACCGCATCTTTTTCCATTTTCTCCCCGATATACTTCTCAGATCTCATATTTACTGTAATCATTCTACCGCAAACACATCGAATCAGCTTCATATTTCTGAAAATCTATCACATATAAAATATAGACTGATCTGTATTAATTTTACTGTAAAAATATTATATGATAGTGTTCATTTCAATGCTTAAAAATTGCTAACACTATTTATAACTTACAGAAAAAGTATAGACTTATTTTGACCGCAGAGTATGTTCGACGTATGTGCAACAGTTTGTATAATTTCACAAAACCATTTCATCAAAACATGTTCGGCGAAATGACCCTCGAAGTTCGACCAACCATCCAACCAAATGGCAAGTTCGACCAAACAGTCCAAACGAAACGCCTTGTGGGGTTTAGCCGTTTGAAGGGAGAGAGAGAAAATAAAGAGGGGAAGGGAGAGAGAGAGAATAAAGAAGAGGAGGGAGAGAGCAAGTGGCTGGCAGTGACTTTGTAATCAGCTGTTTGGTTTGGACCCAGAAACCGGACGGCGAGCAAAACATCCCGTTATTTTAGCTTTTTTTGACCCTTTCTACAGGACTAACGGCTACAGGACAGTGCACAAGGAAACTGTAAACACTTAGGCAGCTACGGGTATAAAAGGCAACCTAAATAAACCCTTAAATACCCTAAAATAAGGAAAAATAAAGCATTTTTTCCTAACCCATGGCGTATAGAATCTGGTAATATTTTGATAATTTTTGCCAAAACGCCCGTGTTATTTTAGCTGTTTGACCCTTCCCGTGGATTGTCGGCTACAGGACAGTGCACAAGGTAACTGTAGACACTTAGGCAGCTACAGGTATACAAAACAACCTAAATAAACCCTTAAATAACCCTAAAATAAGGTCAAATAAGAACATTTTTCTAACATGGCGAAATGTACCCTTGAGTTACGTTTTCAAGGTATCCTCTAGTACTTTCTCATGTTTGTTCCTTCCTCCAAGTCTTTGTTTTGGGTGGGACAAAGGTCGCCACTATTTGTCTGGGGTTTCCCCTAGGTTGTGACTTCTATTGGGTACACTCACTATTGCAGCTCTTCCTTCTCCATACTCCACTTTGTTTATACTTTCACCTTATATTTTGTCCTTATCATAACTCCACCACTTCTGTCCCTTCTGCACATGTTGTAGTTTTTTAAATTATCAACACTTGGTCTTCTAAGCATGGAGTCTGTTAGACACAACCCACGCCCTGGATCTTTAGTTATAAATAAACTCTCCGTTCCAGGCTGCTTGGTATCATCACATCTGTGTTCGTGTACTCGTCCCGTCGACCGGCCGTCCGTGTGGTGTGCCCAAATGTTGCTGCGGTGGAGGCTGTGGGGCCGGGCAGCAGCATGAAATGGCCGGGAGCAGCAGGATCAGTCTGCCTCAGGGGTGGGGAGGCACAGGGGTGATGGCAAGAATCACCTGGGGGCAGGCAGCTCAGGCCACAAGGCACACAGTGAGCTGAAGTGCCCAGCAGTGTGGGCAAAAAATTCAAATGCAAAGTTGGCTTTAGCAAACATTCCTTGACACAAAGTGGTGTTTAGAACCATGAATGTTTAGTGTATGGGAAAAGATTTACTACAATGGGTTCCCTCACCACACACACCCTGACACACAGTGGTGTTAAGAATTATGAATGTTTAGAGTGTGGGAAAAGATTTACTACAAAGAGTGAACTCACCAAACACACCCTGACACACAGTGGTGTTAAGAATTATGAATGTTTAGAGTGTGGGAAAAGATTTACTAGAATGGGTCACCTCACCCAACACACCCTGACACACAGTGGTGTTAAGAATTATGAATGTTTAGAGTGTGGAAAAAGATTTACTAGAATGGGTCACCTCACCAAACACACCCTGACACACAGTGGTGTTAAGAATTATGAATGCCTAGAGTGTGGGAAAAGATTTACTACAAAGGGTGAACTCACCAAACACACCTTGACACACAGTGGTGTTAAGAACCATGAATGCCTAGAGTGTGGGAAAAGGTTTTATACCACTAATGAACTCACCCAACACACCTTTAGACACACTGGCTTGCGGGAGTTCAAGTGTGATATTTGTAGCAAGTGTTTCAAGACAAAGCCTGATATTGCCCAGCACGTGAAGATCCACTTTTGAGGTGGTGTGTTGTGTGGACAAGTGTGGTTGTACCCGTGCCTGTGGGAGTGTGTCCTGTGTGGCAATGGGTGGTGGTGGTGGGCAGTGTGTTACATGTGTGGTGGCAGCCGTGCCCTTGTGTTCTGTGAGGGAGTAATGGCCCCAGCAGTTGTTGGGTTGGCAGTGCAGGTGTGACCTTCAATATTACTCAACAGTGCCTATATTGTATCAGCTTAAATGGTCTATACTAGCTTATAGCCCAATATTACTCCACAGTGCCTATATTGTATCAGCTTAAATGGTCTATACAGCTTATAGCCCAATATTACTCAACAGTGCCTATATTGTATCAGCTTCAATGGTCTATACAGCTTATAGCCCAATATTACTCAACAGTGCCTATATTGTATCAGCTTAAATGGTCTATACAGCTTATAGCCCAATATTACTCCACGGTGCCTATATTGTATCAGCTTAAATGGTCTATACAGCTTATAGCCCAATATTACTCCACAGTGCCTATATTGTATCAGCTTAAAGTAATCGTCCAGACCCAAATTTTTTTTGCCGAATTATGTTGAATGTACATTCAAAATACCTAATCCACCAAAAATAATTGATTTTCAGGCCTTATTTCCGTAAAAACACGACTTTTGTAAAAAGCGCGCGAAAAAAAAAATCTTCCCTCCAACAGGGCTACGACTGTTATTGATGACGTCAGAACAGGGACGCCCGCAGACACTCTGTCTGACACCTGTCGGCAAATGTTATGATGAGCGATTGTACTTCGGTGTCAGACAGTGAATCTGTCGCTGTGACAGATCTAGAGAACGATGCTCAATCTGACCCGAAAGAAATGACGCTGGTCGCGTATACTATGAGGAAAACGAACCTCAGATTGTCATGGAATCCTATGTTTGACCCCGAGTACGAGGTGGATGAACAGGTGTTAGCAGAGCCTAAAGTTCAGCAGGGGGACCTGGCACTTCTCCAAAACATGGATTGGTAAATAAAGTTAAACCATGTGTGTGTGGGAATCACAATGAAGGTACTTTCGAGAAAATCCTATGGTTAGTTTTGGAGCTACAGTCAAACGTTATTACTCGGAAACCACATACTAGCATTAACTACAGCATAGATTTTGGAAAATATGCGGGCGGGAAGGTAGAAAGTGTGACAGCCCACAGGGTCTCTCACCACAGGGCACGTCCACTCCACAACTGGTTTACTTTGGTCTTGTTAAGAGGCAAAGCCTCACAGTCGTGGTGGTCCACCGCTTCTGCCATCCTGGCGTCCCTGTCTAACAGGGCCACCTGGTCTGGTATAGTGTTGGACTGAGTCACTGTCTTACGGGGGGGCGCCGTTTCTCAACACAACTGCTCGCCCAACACACTAGGCGTGTATCACCCTACACACGCCACTCCTTTCCGTGTGCAAACTTTTCTCGAAAGGCACAGCTGTCTTGCTGCACCCATAAAGGATGCATGCATGTGGCATATAGCAAACAAATCTATCAGAAACACCCAAATATCTTCAAGTACTATATTTATCTCTGTGTTTACGTGCCTCTCCGATCAGCGCGGGAAGATGAGCCTCCCTGATGGTCGTCCCCGGGCCCTGAGCCGGCGCTGCAAACCTATAGAGCGTTTTGAAAACTCGGGGAAATTTTGCAGTTTTTGATTGCGGATTTTTTAAAAAAGGGTGACTGGATACAAAAAGTGACAAACGTGTTGTTGATATACTCTTTAAAATGGCTAGATTTTGATGCATTAAATCGGAATGATGAAAGGGTCTGGACGATTACTTTAAATGAGGCGTATTTTTGTGGCCCCCTGGAAGTAAAATTTACTTTTTAACTCCCCCCCTCTTGCCATCACAAAATACGATTGTACGCTCCCAAACGTTCTACAGACGGAGCCGAAGGAAAATGTATCGACATTCATGGGAAGGCCGACAGACCTGCTCTCACCCCTTTAAAAAAAAAATTACCCCAACTGAATTCGAAGACGTAGGAATCATGGTACTCTAAAAGCAAAGTGCCCCGGACCCCCCTGCCGCCATCTTTTTCCCCAGCAGGAAAAAAACATCCCCACGGACTGACCAAAGGGCCACTTTTTTACCCTATTAGTAAAATACTAGCGCCCTCCTTTCTCCCCCCTTTCTCTCTCTCTCTCTCTTCTCCTCTCTCTTTCTCCTCTCCCCTTCCCTCTCTCTTTTCTCCTCTCTCTCTCTCTCTCTCTTCCCTCTTCTCTTCTTCTCCTCTTCCCTCTCTCTCTCTCTCTCTCTCTCTCTCTCTCTTCTCTCTCTCCCTCTCTCTCTCTCTCTCTCTCTCTCTCTCTCTCTCCTCTCTTCTCTCTCTCTCTCTCTCCCCCTCTCTCCTTTTTCCTCTCTCTCTCTCCTCTCTCTTTAAAAAAAACATAACATACAGCGGGAGGGACAGGGTAAAGGGCAAGGCAAGGGGAGAGGTAGATAATATGGTGCGGGGGGGTTTTGGGCAAATCCACACCTTCCCTTCCCATCTGCCCCTAGATACACCGACCCCTTTCCTGTTTGTTGTTGTGTGTGTGTGTGTGGGTTTTGTGTGTGTGTGTGTGTTTTGGTGTGTGTGTGTGTGTGTGTGTGTGGTGTGTGGTGTGGTGTGTGTGGTGTGTGTTTGTTTGTGTGTGTGTGGTGGTGTGTGGTGGGGTTGTGTGTGGTGTGTGTGTGTGTGTGTGTGTGTGTGTGTTGTGTGTTTTGGGTGTTGTTGTGTGTGGGGTGTGTGTGTGTGGTGTGTGTGTGTTGTGTGGTGTGTGTGTGTGTGTGTGTGGGGGGGTGTGGGTGTGTGTGTTGGGTGTGTGTGTGTGTGTGTCGTGCGTGCGTGTGTGTGTGTGTGGTGTGTGGGGTGGCTTGAAAATATTACTAAAAAAATAAGGAAGCTAAAAGAGGCCGCGGCCCAAACTGGTAGTTATTATTAAAAAGTCTTACAATTTTTACGAAAAAAGAAATAACATACTAAAATAAAATAAACCCGGGGGACCTTTCTATAAAACAACAAAAATGTGTGATGGGGGCAAAAAAATAAAAAAAAAAATTCTACACAAAAAAAAACAAAAAAAATTTGGGGTTTAAAAGTTTTCCTCCTCTACACTGGCTTAAGTTCCCTCCTTTTACACCCCCCCCTCCTTGCACCCTTTCCTTCCTCCTCCCCCTCACCCTTTCCTCCTTTGTTTTTTCCTCCCCATGCCTCCCCCAAACCCCCCCTGTCTCGATTCACTCCTCCCTAAGGTCCCCTCTTCTTCTTCCTTCTCCAATTTTTTACTCAGCGGTCCTTATCACACATTACACCTCCCCCTTTTCTCCTTTTGTCGTTATTTTTGCCAGTTTGAGAGAGAGAGGGGGGGAGAGAGAGAGAGAGAGAGAGAGAGGAGAGAGAGAGAAGGGTCAGGGGGGTTGTGTGTGGGCGGCACGAGTATAGCCCCCTTGGGAAAAATTTCAAAATCTCTTCCCCTACCATCGGCCCCCAACCCCCATCCCCAAACCACCCAGCCCGGGGGGAAAGGATATAAAGAAAGGAAAAGAATGGAAGGGGAAATGAAAAAGGGAAAGATTGCAGAAAATGATAAGAGGGAAAAAAATGGGAGGAGGAAAAAGGGAAGAGTGTTTTGGGAGAAAAAACCCTGTAATAGATAAACCATAAGCAATGTATCGCTGAAAGATCAGAAGGGGAAAAAAGATCTTGGAGTGAGGGTGAGCCCAGACCCCCGACCTAGGGAAAAAATGATTGAGCGGAAATAGAGCTAATAGATATTAGGGTCATTTCCGAAGTGTTAAAAGTAAAGGGCGGAAATTATTCTAAAAACTTTATTGGGTCTGAAGGCCCACTAGACTATGGGTTTAGTTTTTGGGCTCCCTATTACAGGATGGATATAGGTTGTTAGAAAAAAGTCAGAGAAGGAACCAAAATGATACAAGGGGGGCGTAACTTTAGTTATGAGAGGAGATTGAAGTTATTAAAATTACATCACTCGGAGGGCGCAGATAAGGGGCGATCGATAGAAATTTTTAAGGGATAAAAGGGTTTTAAAAAAGGAGAGGTAGGAAAGTTTTTTACGGTTTAACCAGGTAGAAAAAAGAAGTAACGGGTTAAGCGGAAAAACGTAGATTTAGAAGGAAATGGGAAAAAAAGGTTCAAAATAGGGTGGTGAATGAGTGGAATGGGTTTAGTAGACGGTGTTAGTGCGGAGTCATTAGGGAGCTTTAAAAGGGGGGCTGGATAAGTTCATTGGGGTGGGATGAAAGGGGGAGTAGGTAGGTTAGGGGACAGGAACTACCCCCTGTAGGCCTCGCGGCCCCTGTAGCTTCCTTTTTTTCTTAGTTCTTCTTAAGAGGTTTATTTTAAAGGGAAAAGGAAAACACGGAAAGAAAAAGCGGAGTACAGAAAGAGAAAAGGGGGGTTGAAAAAGGATATTTATAAAGAGGAGAGAAAAAGATAGAGCTGAATGATCTGACCTTCAAAAACCATATCTCGTCTCGTTCACTCTCTTTTCTCTCTCTCTGTCTAATCTTGCTGAAAAAAATATCATTATTTACCATAATAACTTTTCCCTATTACGTGTTTGTGTGAAGAGAGAGGAGAGAGGAGAGAGAGAGAGAGAGAGAGAGAGGAGAGAGAGAGGGGAGAGAAGGAGAGAGAAGAGAGAGGAGAAGAAGAGAGAAGAGAGAGGAAAAGAGAGAGGAGAGGAGAGGAAGAGAGAGGAGAAGAGAGAGAGAAGAGAGAAGAGTGGAGGGAGGGAGGGTCGAGGGGTACGAATTTTTCAACTAGGGTAAAAAATTGGCCTTTGGTCAATCCGGGGGAGTTTTCCGTGGGGAGAAAGATAGCGGCAGGGGTGTCGGCGCCTTTTTTGTTTAGAGTAAACATGTTGCCTCATGGAAGACAGCAAAAATTTTTCATTTACTATACACTTTTTCCCCGCTTCTCTTTTCTTTCTTTTCCCCTTCCTTTCCTTTCTTTTTTCCCTTTTTTTCCTTTTTTTCTCTTCCCTTTTTTTCTCTTCCCTCTTTTTCTTTTTGCTCCTGCCCAAATCCGGCGTTTCGCCTTTTCGGCAGACCGCTATGGTTAGGTTAGGTTAGAAAAAAGTTAGGTTAGGTTAGGGTTTGGGGTTTTGGTTTACCCTTAAGGGTAACTTTGTGTGGGAATCACAATGAGGTTTTTTTCGAAAAATCCCTTTGGGTTTGTTTTTGGGGTACAGTCATGCCAGGGGGCCGCAGCTGCCGAAATCGGGGAACGCTGAGGAACCCCCAGAGACCCCAGAGACCTCACCTCGCCCCTCTGGAGGACTGTGGGGGTTTTGTATATCCGTTTTTGTACATTTTTTGGGTGCATTCTATGTAAGTTATACAAATTACCCGTTTTCATTTCATTTTTAAAGTAATTATAAAATATTTTCTAAAGGATTGTTTATTTTTTTTGGTATTATGGCCAAATTTCAAGTTTTATCGTGCTCCCACAAGTCTTAAAAGGGTTGGGGACGCATTGAAAGATTGGGGGGGTTTGCGGCGGGTTTTCGCTGGAAAATTTTTAATATTTGTGACTTTTTACCTTTTTAAAGAGTCACCCTACTCTACCCCTTTAACTCCCCTTACCACTCCTAATTAAATACAGTACCTTTCCCGGTCGGGATGTAATGAAGGGTAAATTGGGTGGAATTAAAGGAAAACAAAAAACATTTACGGGAGGAGGTCGATAAAAATTTTCTCATGCGCGCAAATATGTTGGCCAGGCTCTTAAAAACCAAACCACCCACACCCACAAACTGTATTTTTTTACAGGAAAAGAGAAAAAAATTGGGTTTGCGGGAGTGTCTCTGCTCAGTTTTTGCACGAAAAAAAGATTTAAAAAATAAGGGGGGGGGGTTTAAAATAAGTAAAATTTTACTTCCAAGGGGACGCCCCAAAAATCCCGCCTTGGTCTTTTACGTATTTGTCAAGGGTTTTTTTACTATTACCATCACAACCAGGAAGGGAAACATTATAAAAAATGATTTAGATTTGATTTTGATTTATAATCCGGAAAAATTTTTTTATTATGATTAGTTTATAAATTAGTCTTTTTGCCCTTTTTATGTTTATGTTTTGATTATAAATTATTTGGCTTACTTTTTGGGGATTATTTTAGTTTGTTTTTTGGGTTCTTGCTTATAAATTAAATTATGATTATAATCACTTTTTATTGTGATTATTTGTACCCCAGTAATGTTTAAATTAAAAGGGTCATTTTTTGTTCAGTTATACATTAGTAAAAGTGTTTTGTTTTTGCAATTGTAAATAGTTTAAAAGGCATGTGCGAATTGTCAAAAAAAGGAAAAAATTACCAATTTTCACACACCTCACTCTTCCCCGATTTGCGGGACAATCCCAAATGGTTTTAAGAAAACAATGAGCCCCACTATCGGCTCCTGGGGAAAAAATGTTGCATGGCATTAGTATCTTTTATCACTGTAATGTAAGTACAAGAAAACCAAAAACAAGGGTTCAGAAAAATGCATAAACTTTCTAAACATTTTTTTTGGGTTCATCATCTCATTTTTCCGGCTATTTATGATCACTTTAAAATTTTAAGCACTTTTTTCCTTTAAATTTTTGACACTTTTTGATTATGACGGTAAAGGATGCGTCCAGGTGACAATATTGGAGGTTAAAAATAGCCCTTTTGGGATCTTTTTTTTGGTTAATCCAGCCCCCGCGTCGCCCTCTCATGCACCCAAAGCGGCGGGGGAACTTTTGCTGCGGGGATACAGCGAGAGAAAAGTGACGTTGAAAAGCAAAATTTTCTTTTGGGTCCCCCGCGGGAAAAACGCCCCAAGTAAAGGGTCATACTTTGCAAACATGCTTGGACCTGGAAATTTTATATATGAAATTGGCTAATTTTTTTTGGGGAAAATTTAGAATTACAGGGAAAAATTTACAATGAAAATAATCAAATAATCACATTTTAATCATTGTTTATTATAAAGAAAAATTGTTTACGTTTTGGGACTATGATTAAAGCGCAGCTTCATTTTTGTTTTATGATTTGATTATGATTATTAATCCCCACCCTTGGATTATGATTTTTTTTTAAAAATAATAAATAACATCCCCCTGTCTGATAAAAAACGGGCGGGCTGACGACTGGTGACTGACTGACTGACTGATTGGCTGGTTGACTGACTGGCTGCCCTGGACTGACGGGATGGCTACACTCAAAGGGTTTCCCGGGGAAATTTTGGGGGGATGAAATATACATAAAAACCATGCATTTTTTAATTACCCCACAGGTGGGTACGTATCTCGGGGGGGATGTAACTTAAACTTTGGAAATGGTTACGGGTTTAGATTTCCCGGGGTTTGGGGGTTTTTTTGCCATTTTTGTTGGAAATCACCGCCGTAGAAAAACCAGTAAGTCCCCACCGGCATAATGTCGCCAGGCCCCATCTATACAAATTTAAAAGCCCCCATTTAATGCGTGCTGTCCCACTGAAGATGTTTCCCCAAGAAAGTTTATATCTTTGACTGTAAAAACCTACGCGGTTTCAACGTTGTTTTATTTTGGTTGTGCAAGTATATGTCACTAAAAGAAGGAATGAGAGAGAGAGAGGATTTAGAGAAAAAGGGAATGAGGGAAAAAGGAGAAAGAGAGAGAAGGGAACATAAGAACATAAAAAAATTTAAGGAACCCTAAAGAGGCCGCAGCCACACGTGGGAAAGTTCCGTCCCCTAAATACCAAACCCAAACCTTTCATCCCCACCCATAAACCCCTTTTCCGCTCCCCTTTAAAGCCCCCCAAGACTCAGCACAAAATACCTTTTAAATGGGGCCCCTGCCAGCCCTTCCCACCCCCCTATTTGTAAACCCAGTTTTTCCCCTTTTTCCTTTTTAAAAATCTACGTTTTTCCAGTTTGGAACCCGGGATTTTTGTTCTACCCGGGTTTAAAAAACCCCGTAAAAACCCTTTTCCTCCCTCTTTTTATTAAACCCTTTTACCCACTTAGAAAAGGGAGAGAGAAGAAATTAAAGAGAAAAAAGGGGCGAGGAGGAGAAAAAGAGCGGGGAAAAGGGGGAGAGAGAGAATAAAGGAGAAAAAGAAAGAGGGGAAAGGGAGGAGAGAGAAATAAAGAGAGAGAAGGGAGAGAGCAAGTGGGGGGCAGAGACTTTGTAATCAGCTTTTGGTTTGGCCCGGGAAATATAGAGGACAAGGAAGGTGGAGTCCTATGTAAGCAGAAAATCCCTGCCCCCATGGGACTTGCTGGGGCTTAGATGGCGCTACCCTGCCTCTTTTAGGGGAAAAGGAAACAAAAAAAGAACCCCCCCAAAGGGCCCAAAAAGGCTATGCACCAAAAAACCCCAAAAATGGGCCCCCCGCCCCCTCTC
Source organism: Chionoecetes opilio (assembly GCA_016584305.1). Lineage (NCBI taxonomy): Eukaryota > Metazoa > Arthropoda > Malacostraca > Decapoda > Majidae > Chionoecetes > Chionoecetes opilio. The sequence goes on along the minus strand of JACEEZ010002967.1, from coordinate 9,679 downwards.
GCTTTGCTACTGGGGTTTTGGCCCAAAAAAGAGACGGGAAAACCCCCCTGGAGTGAGGGTGCAGTTTTTTCCCCAAAGAGCTAGGGAAGGATGTAAGTGTCGTTTTTAAAAGGAAAATACGAGCAATAAAAGAAAACCAGGGTGACCCCAAAAAAACCTTTTAAAAAAAAAACTACCCTTTATGAGCGCTCCCCCCTTGCCTCTTAAGCTATCACTGGGATGTCTAACTCTAAAGGGCTCAAGGTAGTCAAGCCTGCCCCGTTTCTGGCCCAAAAAAAAAAAAAATAGAAAGCCCCCTTACCGGCACACGGGGTACAAGGTTTATTCGGGGCCCCCAGTTGAATTTAGGCCCCCATATTAAATGCATACGGGGCGGAAAAGTTTTTGGGGGCGTTTTCCCGAGACAAGGACTATTTTTTTTGGCCACAAAGGTGCCCTTTGGGGGGCGGAGCCCCCCAGCTAGGGGGTGTGGTTACATTTGGTTTTGGAGGTTAGGGTTTGATTGTCGAGTGGGGGCAGTTTTGCAGTTTAGTTTGTATAAAAGTTGTTTTGTAACCAAATAGATTTTGTAAACCCCAAAAAAATTTTTCATAGAAAAAACCTTTGTCGTTGCGGACACCAATTCAGTTTAAAGTTGGTTTCGGACATGACAAACCTTCTTTGGGGTTGTGATTTTAAAAATATAATATATATATTATAAAAAATTTTAATATAATATATATATTTTATATAATTTTATATATATATTTTTCCAAAACCCCCCCTCCCAAAAGCCCCCCCCAAGGGAAATTGCCTCTCTTGCTGCGCCGGCCAAAACGCGTGGGAATGATCGGGGTCAGTCCCGGATATGTGTCCAATGGGACCAGACCAATGAAAACCCCTAAGGGGTTGAGCAGGGTCCCCACACGGGCACATCACCACCAAAGGGGACACCAATAGACAGGCACAAGCGGGGAAAAACACACTCGTATCCTTTTTCCCGACTTTTAAATTTTAAAGGGGAAAACATACAGAAACAAACCTCACGCCCCCGTGAGAAACAACAGGCCCCTTTCCCCATGGCCCGATCAATTGTCGACCCCTTTTGCCCGCCCCCAAAAAATTCCCCCCACTGCCAAAATACAGTATGTTATGACCTTATAACATACCCCGGCACCAAAACTCAAAAACACTATGCCACCGGATGGTGGGGAAAAAGGAGACTGGTTTTTAACCCCTTTACGGCATCCACCCCACGCGGCCCCCCATTCGCCAAAACCCAAAAACCAAAGGCCCACCTATTTCACCCAAGGGTCAAAGGGGGCTATTCCCCACCCTTCTTGCCTGTGAACCACACACTAGCCCCCACCGTAAAACCCCGTTTCCTGGGGGACGGGGTCGTATCCCTTGGGGGTTTTTTCCCGCCCGGAAAATCCTTTCCCCCTGGTATGCCCCGGGCCCCCCGTTTTGTTCCAGCGGTCTCCTCCCCCTTCCCCCTCTTCTGGCCACCACAACCCAAACCCCACCCATCCTTCCCAAACCCCAACCTGAGCTCGAGTTTGTGGGGCGTTTGTAACACTGCCCCTCCGCCAAAAAACTGGGGCCCACCCGGCCCCGCCAAAAAATAAAAAAAAACAGAAAAAACCAAAAATAAAGGTTTTCTGCAATATAACACAAAAACCTCAAATTTAAGGGCAACTTGCACCCTTTATAAATAAACCCCCCTATTTCCAAAAATTACCACCCCCAATTTCACAACGGGAAGTCCCCCACCCCCCATCCACCAGCCCCCCACTGGGAGTGTTTGGGAAAATTTAACCCGGTCCCCCCTGTCTTTCCCCGCGAGAAAACACCCCGAAAGGGAAAACAGCTGCTACCTCAACCAAAGGGCCACAAAAACAGCGGCCGCCCCAGGCCACAGAGGGATTTTCCCCTACCCCTTGGCCCAACCCCAGAGGAACCAGGCCCCCGGAGTCTTCACCCCTCCACTGGGCCCGCAGCTCTAACCCGGTCCACGTCCAGTCTCCGCGGCAAAAAGGGGCCCCGACTTTCCCATCGGGACCATGCCCCCAAAATGCAAGGCGCCGGGGACGGTTGGCGACAGGGCTTTTCCAGCACAAGCTGGGGCTGGCCCCTGTTTGGAAAACGGGCACCGGGGCAAACCCCCCCCCGTCGAACAAGCAGTTTTCCGCCACTTTTACCAGGGTTGGGGGGGCCAACCACTGCAGGATTTTGCTTTAACTGCCCCTTTTTGTTCCCCCGATTTGCCGGCCCGGAAAGGAAAGGGATAGGTGCGCCTTTTTGTCCGGCGCTTCCCAGGGCCCCCAATGCTTGCGGTTGGGAAATTCCCACGTTTATCCGGCGGCGCCTCTTCTTCCGGTGGTTTTCCCTGCGAGGCGAAGCGAGTGGGTTTCTTGCCCCTTTCCCCAGGGGCTCTTGGCCCGCACCCGTTTAAAAGGCAGGCCACCAAAACCCGGCTTTTTACGCGCCCGGCCCAAACCCCCCAGGCCCTTCATGGCCCTTTTTCGCCCCCCCTGCCGCGCCGGCCAGCCCCAAGGGGGGGGGGCCCCTTTTTGCCCTTTTACGCCCTTTTGCCCAAAGCCGCCCACTCAGGGGCCCGTTAAAGGGCCCTTCCCCCGAATTTGGGGCCCCCAGCCTTTTTTTTTTCCCCCGGGCCCGTGTCGTAAAACGCCACATTCCCCGACGTGCACTCGGGCCCCCAAAGACGAGGCGGGAGGCTCGCGTGAATTTGGGGGGGTGTGGGTAGCGAGAGGGGGAGGGCCACACTTTTCCCTTTCACTGACAACAAGCCCACATCACGCTCAAGGCCGCGGCCGGCCTCCCCCCCCGGGGCCGGCCTTCCCCAAACACACCCCCGGGTGGGGACAAGCCGCCCCCCCCCAGCCAGCCACACGCCAGAAATATCACCACGGAAAATGGTTTCCCCAGGGAGGTTCCTCTGCTTTCCGCCCGTGCTGGGTTCGAGGCTGGGTTTGAGGAACCCGCCCCCTGCGCCCCCGCCCTCCTCCCGGCCAAAAAAGTGCGTTCCTCGTATCCTTCCCCTGCCACAGGCTCTGGCGCAAGGTCTGCCTTTGGTGCCATCCCCCCAAACTTTTGTGGCCTGGACCCCATTTTTTCAGCCTTTTCCTGGGCGTCCCAAACTTTCATACACCCCCGTGGGCCAAAAATGCAACAGGGTTTTGTTTGTTGAAAAGGGGTTTTTTTGAGCCCATTTTCATTTCCCTGCATTGTAATACCCGCAAAAATGTAAACCAGAAATTGGCTTTTTCCCACTTCCGCCGGGATGGGGGTGCCACCCTTTAAAAGCGCCCGCCCCTACTTCTAGACCCGTGCCCGTACCTTTGGCCTCACTTACGGCGCCGACCCGAGCACACAAAAAACATCCCCCTTCTGACAACCCGTGTTTGGGAAACCCCCCCTCCCACAGCCGCCCCAAAGGATTTCCCCCTCTTGTGCGCCCGGGCCCGACGCGTGGGGGGGGAAAGATCGGGTTTAGGCCCGGGAAAGTGTCTAATCGGGACCCGGGCGCAATGAATCCCCCTCAAGGCCTTTAGCACGGGGGTCCTTTACACGGGAAATCACCCCCACGGCACCAAAATAGACAGGCACATGCGGAATAACCACTCGTACCTTTTCCCGGACTATAATTGTAATAGGTAAACACTACAGAAACAAAAACCCCAGCCCCCCGTGAGAAACAAAGGCCCCCCCTAAAAGGGGCCCCATCAATTTTCGACCGCGCAGCCCCAATGTTTCCCCCCACTGAACTACAGTCATGTTTTGCACCTTATAACATACCAGTCCCCACACTCAAAAACACATGCCACCGGATGGTGGGGACAAGGAGAAGGGGGATCCCTCACGGCACCCCCCCCAAGCGGCCCCCCAAATTTGCCAAACCCCCCGGCCCCCTGTACCTATTTTACCCAAGTCAGGGGGACTATTCCCCCACCTTCTTGCCCGTGAACCACCATTTGCCCTACCGTAACCTGTTTCCTGGTGGACGCGTCGTATCCTTCGGGTGGTTTCCTGTCGGAGATCCTTTCCAGTGGTATGCCTCGACCTCCGTTTTGTTCCACGCGGTCTCCTCCTCTTCCTCCTCTTCTGGCCACCACAACCCACTCACCATCCCTCAACCTCAACCTGAGCTCGAGTTGTGGCGCGTTCGTAAAAATATATATTATATTTTGTATTGTAAGCACGTAGTTACCTTCTCAAAACATTTATTTTGATCATATCTTTCTGTAGCGCCATTAGCATCAGCGGAGATTGGGCTAGATGTGGCAGCAGGGGAGGACAGCTCTACCATTACTACCGGAAATATGGCACCACAGTGGTTGTACAGACTATGCATTATTGTTATCATCAACCCATCTATATTAAGGGTGTATTATTCTATTAATGGCTTCCAGCCCTTATCAGTGTATTGGGCAAAGTTTTTATTTTCTCTCTCTTAATTATATGGCTTTAGCATTGGCAGGTACAGTATCAATGTTCTAATTATGTACAGGATTATTACTGATATTTTGTTTGACAGATTGTTTTGACACGTGATGTTGGAGTGCTGCCTAAACCCCAGTACCAGCCACAGCCTCCCACCACATAAGCCACACCACAGCCTCCACCACAAAGCCCAGCCACAGCTCCACCACATCAGTCACAGCCACAGCAAATGGATGGTATTGAGAGTTATAATGTTAACATTTTGCATGATGTTAGTCTCACTTATGAATTATAGTCTGAGATGTAATTATACCTTGTATCGACAAATTTCCGTATACAGTCTCAGAAAGATATCAACAATGAGTGGTTTTCAGGTGTGTGCCAGGAGCCTCTGCTTCCCTCTTCCATGGTGCCTCCTCCAGCAGCACCAGTGACCTCACCTCACATACATGCTGTAGAGGGTAAAAACTCATCGAGTATTTCCTTTCTTAAAATATGCATAATACCAGTTGCTAGTGTTTGTTTATTATTGATACTGTCATTTTCTTTTCTTATCCCTAAAACTGTCAAACAACCTTTCTCCTCACTATACATATCTCACATGTCCTCCTCATCTTCTTTACCCACTTCCTATTCACCATCTTACATTTCCTTCCATACTGCTAATTCACCTCATTTCTATGCAGAACATAATGAAAATATTTTTGCAATTATTGCTATTTAACTAACAAACTTTTTTCAACAGATGGTGGAACAGCAAACATGAGTGAGTGTCACCAGGATGTCCAAGCCTCAAAATGCCCCAAAAGTCGTAGTATTTCAGGAATATTATTTTGCTGTTCCTCTACAATGCATGATTTTAGATTTTAAGAGACTATAAAATCATACGGATATTTTTTGCATATTATATTTGTAAAGATATTTAATTTCATATATCTACCAGTCGTCTCACTCTTGCATCTTTCCTCTTTCTTACACTATCTACTCCAACACTATATCCTCCCATTTATCAGGGGGTCATCCTCTCACACTCCCAGCATATATTCTACACATATATATCCTTGTCATCTAACTTTCGCCCATTTTTTCAAGGTGTCCTTCATTTACCATTTCAGTGTTCTGTGCTTCACCACCATCACCTCTCCACAGCTCATTCCTTCTCAATTACTAGACATATCAGCAAATCATCCATATACATTTATAGTACATAATTATGTTAGTAAGTTATGCTTATGTAAACTATGTAACACTTTCCATATTCTCAGGGACACCAATAAGAAGCCTCCTACGAAACACCATCTACAGGCTGCGTATGCGAATACAGCAAATGGGGAGGGAGGCTGTTAGAACACCACACCAGCTGATAGCGACGGCTGCAAATTTTCTGGCCCCGGAGGTGCTTGATTTTTTTTTAAAGGACTCATCATTCTTCTTCTTGTGACCTTTGTCGCTTAGTATCGCTTCATAGGTACTCTTCCACTTCATCTCCTTCGTTAACAAAACTTGTTAACACCCTTGTTTATTTCACCTGGGAAAGACATTTTCATCAGCTTTCAATCCTTTGATTATAATCATCCTAATTCATTGTCTCTTGTGTGTTCTTATCTCCCAGCACTGCGTTAGGAACACTGGTGAGGTTAACAATACTTTCAGTTTCCTTTCTGTCCCCATACAGCCCTAACACCGTACACAGGGTCTTTCTGCTCTAGTCTCCCGTCCCACTCCTCTCTGCCTAGGACTGTTACTATTGACGCTATAAGCTTTTCCCTCTGACTCCTATACTTGTTGCATTCCACAATGACATGTTCTACAGTTTCTTTCGCTCCTACCCTGTAGCTACAATTCTGGTTCTCCAGTTCCCTGTTCCTTCCGTTGACTTCCAAGGTGCCTGTTCTTGCTTTGTAGAGTAACTTACTCCCCCAGTCTCCTACATGCCAGGTCACCCCCCCTGGTTTCTGTTTCCACCTGTACCACTGCAACGTTGCTTTCCTGACCATTCCCTCCTGCCATTTAACTAGCCCATTATTCTCAATTATCTTTTTGATATCTCTTATCTCCCTCTTGTTCCATTTCTCTCCTTTTCCATCTCTAGTTCCTTCTTCCAGGTGGTACTTGATCTATTTTCCTGTGATATTTTCTTTGCCCATTTATCTTCAGTAAGTCTCAATTTTCTTGTGGAACACCAGTTTTCCTTTAATTATCCTTTCCCTGAAGGTGCTCCATCCCATGTCTCCCCTTATGGCCTCTACATCATGCTCCTACAAGCTACTAGACCCCATCTGCCTACTGTGTTCTGAGCCTTTACCAAGTGCATGATGTCTCCTTCCCTGTACTGAGTCACTTCTGACCATACAGACAATAGGGTACAGCCCCCCCTTCCATAAACTCCTGCCTACTTCATATGTATTAGTGACTGTAAACACCATTTATAATCATGCCTATCATCCTCCTTGCCTTGCCTTCATTAACTTTCCCCTGCTTTTCACCGCCTATCCCTTCCTTGTATACTTCCATTCCTAGTTATACATATGTACTTATCTACTACTTCTAGGACATTATTCTGAAGCAGCCACTGACTCCTACCTTCACTGTTAAACTCTATGACTTTACATTTCATTTCACTAAACTTCAGGTCCCATTCCCTTCCGTACTTGTTTGTTATGTGTAAAATCTCCTCCATTTCATCCTTACTTTCTGCCATCAGCACTACATCATCAGCATAGGCCAGACATCCTAACTTCTCTCCTCCAATTGCTACTCCTTTACTGGACTTCCTGATTCTCACGATGAGTTCCTCTAAATACAGATTAAATAATGTTGGGGACATGACAGATCCTTGTCTAACTCCAATATTATTTACCATTCCACCTCTGCCTTTCCTAAACCCACTTTGCTCCTCTCCTAACATCTTGTTTTCCTCTATCCACAATTTCAATTTCTCATTTATAATCATTTCAAAAACCTTGGCTAGTATGTTCATGACAGCTATGGGCCTATAATTGGCTATGTCCTCCTTATCTTTTCCTCCTCCTTTGTGTATTAGGGTCACTCTGCTCTTTTTCCAGTCCTGTGGCACGCAGCCTTGCTCCAGCACTGTCACATATGTTATATATTGCCTGTTTTACCATTTCTCCTCCATATTTAACAAACTCCCCAATGGGTCCATCTGTCCCTGCAGCTTTGCCGTTCTTCAAAACTTTCAGTACCTTTTCTACCTCTCCAAGCTCAATTAGGTACTGTTTCCTCCATTTCTCTCTTGTCACTGTAGATCATAATGTTTTCCATTCCCTCTACTTCCATGTCCTTTCTAATTACTTTACTCCAGTACCCTTCTATTAATGATTCTATTTCATCCTCCTTCTCAGTATCTCTTCCCTCTATTTTCAATTTAACTTTCTGGTTAATCTCTCGTCCACCGAGGTTTCTTTTTAGTGTTTTCCATCCTTCATTTTCCCTCTTCCCTCGAGGTAAACTGTTGAGTTTCTTTGCCTGCTGTCAACAAGAGTTTCATCTAAATTTTTATTATATTTTTTGTCATTGCTTTATAATGTGTTCTTGCAAGACTGCTTCTGCTTTGTGCTACTGTGGTACTGCATGTACTGTATCTAGCTGTTGCTTTTCTATTTCTCCCTGCATATAATGTTTCCTCCACTTTGTTGCAATGCATTCTAACTGCTACATATGCTGCTTACCCTATATACTTGTTTGTAAATAGTATATTTGAATTTTGTATTTAATTTATTTTAATTTTATTTATTTATTTTATTTGTTTGTTTTATGTTCACCTCATATACTTTGGCATTTGGTATCTGTCCTCTTTTTTCCTCATGATCTGCAGGACAACAACAGGTTTGTGCTGTTGTTACAGCATGTTATTCAGTAATGGTTTCCACTTAATTTCCTTGCAGTAGCTCTAATGCTTATAAATCTGCGATATTTGTATTGGTTATATGTCGTTTACATACCTTTGTTGCCTGTTTTGCCCATTGTAATGTATGCTAAAAGCTTTTGCTTTGTTGCTTTTTGTTCTCAACATGTATGATGTATAGCATAACGTTGCCACACCATTGCTCAAGGTTTCTAACATAAAACTCTTGATGTGTTTTCTGTCATGTGGTGCAGCATGTTTTGCAACAAACTCATGTGTTTTCTCGTGCTATGCATCACAGTGTCTTTTACTGCTGCCATTAATGCATGATATTAGTTCGATATTTTTGTGATCTCTTGTATAATGCAACTAACTTCTTGTGTTATCTCCTGCAATGCATTGCAATGTCTAATAGGCAGGTGTTGGTGTTGTCATGTAGCTGCATGTAAAAGAGTAATGATCTTACTGTTCTGCTTTGTGTTACATAATCAAGTATTGCATCATGTTCTACATGATTTGTAAACCTCAAAGTACATAGAAATTTGAATAAAATTTGGCTACCATATTTTGCTTTATATAATTTATTTCCTTGTCAAAGATACTATCCAAAATATTTATATTTCTTTAAAGGTTATAGCCTATAAACTTCAAAGGAATATACATTTTTTGGATAGTATATATATAATATATAGAGGAAGTGCAGGGATATTATGAGCATTAGAGTCACCCATCGATTCCGTACGTTCTCTAATGTTTCCCGTGCTCTGTCTTTACCACTATCCCGCGGTTAGATGGCGTGACAATCGCGGCTTCGAAACTTTACTACAGGAATCACCTTCCTTGTCCTCTATATTCCTTGGTTTGGACCCAGAAACCGAACGGCGAGCAAAACAGTCCGTTATTTTAGCTGTTTTGACCCATTTCTACAGGACTAACGGCTACAGGACAGGGCACAAGGTAACTGTAGACACTTAGGCAGCTACAGGTATACAGGCAACCTAAATAAACCCTTAAATAACCCTAAAATAAGGTCAAATAAGAACATTTTTCCTAACATGGCGTATAGAATCTGGTAATATTTTGATACTTTTTGCCAAAACAGACGTGTATTTTAGCTGTTTTGACCCATTTCCGTGGATTGTCGGCTACAGGACAGTGCACAAGGTAATGTAACCTTGGCGTAAGGTTACGGGAACCTAAAAAACCCAAATAACCCTAAAAAAAAAGGTAAATAAGAAAAAATTTTCTAAAATGGGGTTAATTGGTAATATTTTGATACTTTTGCCGAAAAACGTGTATTTTAGCTGTTTTGACCCCTTTCCGTGGATTTTCGGCTACAGGACAGTGCAAAAGGAAATGTAAAAACAC
>JACEEZ010002966.1:190000-198690 GCA_016584305.1 Chionoecetes opilio | reverse complement strand
AGGGATACAGGGGCAAAAAAAAACCAAAAAGGGGGATAAAACAAAAAAAGGAAGAAAAAAAAAGAGGGATCAAGGGCAAAAAGAGAGTACAGAGGGCAGAAAAGGGATACAGGGCAAGAAGATGGGATAAGGGGGCAAGAAAGAGGGATACAGAGGGCAAGAAAGAGGGATAAAGAGGGCAAGAAAGAGGGATACAGAGGGCAAGAAAGAGGGAGATGAAGAAGTAAACGAAAGGAAAACTTTATATAAACATTCTTATTATCTATCATTCGTATTATCTTATTATTCTATCTTATCTAGACAATCTGATTATTACAATATTAATGTTTTCCTTGGTGCCGCATTTTTTTCTTATATAATCACGTTAGTTACTTTTAATTATATCAAGTCTAAACACTTTCTTACTTCTACCTCCTATATTTTAAATCTTATATGAAAATTTACCTAAAAGACACGCCATCGAAATTTCCACGACAAAATGTTTTTACACACATTTACCCCACTCTTCCTCCTCCTCCTCCTCCTCCTCCTCCTCCTCCTCCTCCTCCTCCTCCTCCTTGACAACGCACAAAATATAAAATGTATGTGCTATAGCGTGGGAAAATAATCGCACTTGAGTGGAAAATATGTCCGTGTATTTTGTACTTTAAGAAGGGAAAGGGAAAGAGAAGTGTGTATTCATCTAGTTGTATTCATCTAGTTGTATTTTACAGGGCCAGAGCAACGCTCGTATGGCCCCGTCTCCATATCAACATTTTTATCATTCATCCTTAGTGCTTTGTGCTGGCCGAAGCCACCACCCCGGAGAGCAGGTCACAAACCCCGGCTAACACCCGGTACCCATTCACTGCTGGGTGGACAGGGGCTCGGGTTTTAAGGAAACAACCCATCTGTTTCCGCTCCGCCCGGGGATCGAACCCGGGACTTCTCGGTTGTGAGCCGAGCGTGCTTCCTCTACACCACGAAGTACCCTGTGTGTGGGGTGTGTGTGTTTGGGGTGTGTTGTGTGTGTGTGTTGTGGGGTGTGTGTGTGTGTGTGTGTGTGGGGTGTTGTGTGTTGTGTGTTGTGTGGTGCGTGTGTGTGTTGTGTGTGTGTTTGTGTGTGTGTGTGTGTGTGTGTGTGTGTGTGTGTGTGTGTGTGTGTGTGTGTTGGGGGGGAAAGGAAGGAGGGAAGTAAGGAGGAAAGATATTTAATGAGAGCATAACGAAGACGGCAACAACACACTGCCGCAATTACCGTCTGAATAAATATCGAAATGCCGCAGTGTGTGTGTGTGTGTGTGTGTGTGTGTGTGTGTGTGTGTGTGTGTGTGTGTGTGTGTGTGTGTGTGTGTGTGTGTGTGTGTGTGTGTGTGTGTGTGTGTGGTCTGTGTGTGTGCTTGTGTGTGTGTGTGTGTGTGTGTGTGTGTGTGTTGTGTGTGTGTGTGTGTGTGTGTGTGTGTGTGTGTGTAAAGCTATTATTCTTCACGAGAAACATAACATCTTTCATGCGCCAGATTTCCATATACTGTACAGTTTTGCATTACTAAAGAAGATAAATAAATACATAAATTCAGTTAACTGTGCTTTAAAGGGTGCAGCGTATAAATGAGGATTAAAAGGAACCTGGGTAAATACAGTAGAGACCATTGTTGTTGTTGTAGAAGTAGTAGTAGTGGTAGTAGTAGTAGTAGTAGTAGTAGTAGTAGTAGTAGAAGTAGTAGTAGTAGTAGTAGTAGTAGTAGTAATAGTAGTAGTAGTAGTAGTAGTAGTAGTAGTAAACTATAGTAGTAGTAGTAGTAGTAGTAGTAGTAATAGTAGTAGTAGTAGTAGTAGTAGTAGTAGTAACTATAGTAGTAGTAGTAGTAGTAGTAGTAGCAAAAATAGAAGAAAAAAAATAATAATAGGCGGTAGTAGGGGAGGCGGTAGCAGAGTGGTTAGCGTCTCCGATTGGCGTTCTCGGTGACCCGAGTTCGATCCCGAGTGAGAACCATAAATCCACTTGAAATCTTTCTGCACCGTCGAGTGGCCTAAGAACACCCACATGCTGCCCATTAACTCTACCTTCGATATTGAGTGCATCGGAGGACACACCGGGACTGAGAGTGCTGTGAAGTGTGGGGCAGGTGTATCCAGCTTCTTTCCTGTGAATACAGGAGTGAGGCAAGGGTGCGTCCTTGCCCCATCACTTTTCAACTCTTGTATGGACTGGGTATTGGACAAGGTTGTAGATCAAAGTGATTGTGGAACATCCGTCGGCAACACCAAGATCACTGATCTTGTTTTTGCCGATGATGCAGTAATCTTTGCTGAGTCGCTGGAGGTCCTGGTTGGTGATGGCTCTCGAGGCGCTGCACGAGGAGGCAAAGCCTTTGGGACTTGAGGTCTCCTGGCTCAAGACCAAGGTCCAGGTGTTTGGAGACTTACTAGATGAAGCAGTACAGTCTGTTCATGCGTGTGGCGAGGACATTGAGATCTTGGAAAGTTTTACATACCTTGGTAGCGCAGTCCATAATGACGGCGGGTCACGTCAAGAAGTCTTACGGCGGATTGGCATAGCCCACGGTGTTATGGACTCGCTCAGCGGGAGTATTTGGCGTTGTCGGTACCTGTGCAGGAGGACAAAGATCCGGATCTTCAAGTCGCTTGTGATCCCTGTCTTACTCTATGGTTGTGAGACATGGACACTGAATAGTGACTTGAAGAGACGAATCAATGCCTTTGGTAATAAGTGTCTTCGCAGAATCATAGGGTATCGCTGGGATGATTACGTGTCAAATCAGTGATTGCACCGTGAGACTGAATCGAGGCCTATTACCTGCATAGTCCGTCAGTGCCAACTTCGGCTATATGGGCACGTGGCACGCTACCCTGAAACCGATCCTTCCCATCGGGTTGTATCTGTAAGAGACAATCCGGCGTGGAGGAGGCCAAGGGGGCGCCCACAAGGCTCGTGGCTGGGGCAAGTTGATGTTTCTTGTCGAGAGCTGCTTGGTATGGGAAAGGAGCCTGCATGGGAACTCGCGCGTGGTGACCCCCGGGAGTGGCGTCGTAGGGTGGGCGAGGCGACGCGCCCCCCGGCGTATGCCCCCAATGATTGATTGGAGGACACAGGGGGGCGGCATGAGCCTCTAATCACAGGCGTCACTATAACAATCCTGCCTGCGCAACCACGGGCAAGGACCAACCATCACAGCCCTCAAGTGAGCCTCCAGGGCCTGCCATCCCAAACCTGGAGCTCACGGCCTACACGCGCTATAGGCATAAAAAAAAAAATGACGTAAAATATACGAAAGTTTCCGAAATTTCCTCAAGTGTGTGTGTGTGTGTGTGTGTGTGTGTGTGTGTGTGTGTGTGTGTGTGTGTGTGTGTGTGTGTGTGTGTGTGTGTGTGTGTGTGTGTGTGTGTGTGTGTGTGTGTGTGTGTGAACGGCCAATGCTGGCGTGCAGGTGGGAATTAGGTTTGCCCATCAAGGTTTCCAACACCCAACACCTGTGCCCAACATCCCCATGCATACACACACACACACACACACACACACACACACACACACACACACACACACACACACCATCACGGTACACACGTAGACACTTACCATTCACGTCTCGTTTCCCTGATAATTTCTGGTGACACTACCCACATGCTCTCTCTCTCTCTCTCTCTCTCTCTCTCTCTCTCTCTCTCTCTCTCTCTCTCTCTCGTGTTCGTTCGACCCAAAGTACCAAAATACGGAGAGGAGGCGGAGGACGTGAAGGAAGAGGAGGAAAAAAGGAGGAGAAAAAGTAGAAGAAATTGAAAAGATGGAGGGAAAAAGTAGGGAAGGGTGGCAGGCAGGAAGGGGAAAAGTAGAAGAGGGTGGGACGCGGGAGGGGAAAGTAAGAAAAGTAGGAAGGTGGGAAGGAAAAAGTAGTAGGGAAGGGTGGAAGGCAGGAGAAGGAAAAGTAGGGAAGGAATTGACAATGAAGCGAGTGAATGGCAGACACACTGGAATATCAACAGAAAAGAAGGGCGGGAAAGAGAGAACACATACATTTAGTAGAACAATCAAGAAGACCTGCAGAATTTGACTGCCTTTAACCTAACTATGCCTTTTGCCTACTATGTTTCCCTGTTTTGACTCTTTAGTTTTATCGTAACCTTTCTAATTTCTTATTTTTACCTACACTATTTTTTCCAACTAACTAACTTCGCTTGTCTGCCTGCCTGTCTGTCTGTCTGTCTCTATCTATCTGTCTCTCTATGATGGACACCCGACACCTAACACACTGGCTTCCCTTACACACCACGACACTCAACCCGTCTGTTTGCCGCTATACCAGTCAAGAAGAAGACTGTACTCGCCTGGACTGCAAACTAAGGCTCCTCGTCCATTAATTTATTCTGCGGATATACTAATAATAAAAAAAGATAATAAATGGTTTATTACACAGTCAAAATTACAGGACAGGACACGCAGAGAGAGAGAGAGAGAGAGAGAGAGAGAGAGAGAGAGAGAGAGAAGAGAGAGAGAGAAGAGAGAGGAGAGACGAGAGAGAGAGAGAGAGAGAGGGGTGTCGTGTACAGTATGCTAAGTTTTGTAAGAAAAATCAGCATTCATAGTTACCGTAACTTAGAGAGGAGGAGGAGGAGGAGGAGGAGGAGAGAGAGGAGGAGGAGGAGGAGGAGGAGGAGAGAGAGAGGAGGTAGGAGGAGGAGGAGGATTCGTTTCGATGCTAAGTTTGAGGTTTAGTCTGTAGGAGGAGGAGGAGGGGAGGAGGAGGAGGAGGAGGAGGAGGAGGAGGAGGAGGAGGATGGAGGAGGAGGAAGAGGAGGAGGAGGAGGAACCCTGACTGCTACAATCACTGCTAATATTTCCAACTACTGTGAAGTGCCCTAAGAATAATAAACCATCCACTTACACACACACACACACACACACACACACACACACACACACACACACACACACACACACACACACACACACATACACACAAAGTAACCCTCCTATAACCTTAATTAAAGTTGGGATGAACAACGAGTCACACACACACACACCACACACACACCACGACACACACCACCACACCACACACAGCACACACAGCACACACACACACACACACACACACACACAGCAACATAAGGTATTCGATATTACGCACTTTCTTTGCTCGCTAATTTCGTCCCTGCGCAAGAGTTTATAGGAAGACTGTGCATAACGAAGGAGAGGAAGAAGGAGGGAAGGAGAGGAAGGAGAGGAAGAAGGAGGGAAGGAGGGAAGGATGCGAACAGGAGTGAAAGAAGACGAAAGGGATGGCAGTTTCTTTAGTGTATGCCGCAAACGGTTATGACGAAGAAGGAAAGAATGAAACTTGTACATATGAAAACAGCAACATGAATAGTGGTAGTAGGAAGTGGAAGTAGTAGTAGTAGTAGTAGTAGTAGTAGTAGTAGTAGTAGTAGTAGTGTAGTAGTAGTAGTAGTAGTAGTAGAATTATTTAGTAGTAGTAGTAGTATAGTAGTAGTAGTAGTAGTCGTAGTATTTTAGTATTAGTATAGTAGTGTAGTAGTAGTAGTAGTAGTAGTATTTAAAGTAGTAGTGTAGTAGTAGTAGTAGTAGTAGTAGTAGTAGTAGTAGTAGTAGTAGTAGTAGTAGTAGTAGTAGTAGTAGTGTAGTAGTAGTAGTAGTGGTTAGTAGTAGTAGTAGTAGTAGTAGTAGTAGTAGTAGTAGTAGTAGTAGTAGTAGTAGTAGTAGTAGTAGTAGTAAGTGTGGTGATACAGTTCTCCTATTATTATTTTTTTTTCATGTAAGTTATAACACCAATACTACTACTGCCACTACTATTACTATTACTACTACTACTACTACTACTACTACTACCACTACTACTACCACTACTACTACTACTACTACTACTACTACTACTACTACTACTACCACTACTACTACTACTACTACTACTATTACTAAGAAAACATAAAAACAGTCTATGTGAGAACCAAACCACTGCTTTCAATTTCTTCCTTCCTTCCTTCCTTCCTTCCTTCCTTCCTTCCCTTCTCTTATATGTCTAATCTAACCTCTCCTTTCTCCCTCTATTTATTTTCTATTTATTTTTGTGCTCCCTCCTCCTCCCTTTTTCAATTCCTTCCTTCCTTCTTCCCTTCCAATTCCTTCCTTCCTTCCTTCCTTCCTACCTTCCTTCGTTTATCTTCTTTCCAAATCATATAACCCTCCTTTCTCCCCTCTATTCTGCCGTTTCCTCTCCTCTCCGTAACCTTGACCTCAGCCTCTCAACTTCCTTCCAAAGGTTTGAAGCCAAGGTCATAGGAGGAGGAGGAGGAGGAGGAGGAGAGGAGGTCACAATACAATGACGTCACTAGACACTACTGCAGATCCCTGGTATAGATTCTCTCCCCCTTTACCTCCTTTACCTCCTTACCTCCATTCGTTCCTATCCTTTCCCCTTCCATAATAATTCGTCTCATCTCACCCATTCCCTTCCCTTAACTTCTCCCCTCATAACTTTCCTTCCCTTTGCTTCCTTTCCCTCCTCTTCCTTCCTTCCTTCCTTCCTTCCTTCATTCATTCATTCCTTTTCCTCTTCCTTACTCACTCATGTCTCATCTCACTCCTTCCTTTCCCTTCTCTTCTCCCCTCATTCTACCCTTACCTACTCCTTCTCCTCCCTCCCTCCCTCTCTCCCTCTCGCCCTCTCTCCCTCCCTCCCTCTCTCCCTCTCTCTCTTCCTCCCTCCCTCCCTCCCTTCCTCCTTTTCCTTTCTCCTTCCATAATCCCTCCTCATCTCACCCTTCCCTTCTCTTCTCCCATCATTCTACCCTTTCCTTTCCCTCTTTCTCCCTTTCCTTTCCCTCCTCTAACCTTCCCCTACCCCTTCTTCCCCTTCCTTTCCTCAATCTCCCCTTCCTTATCTCTTCCTTTCCCTTCATCTCCCCTCTTTTCACCCCATCATCTCCTCCACATCTAAGCTCCCCCTTCCACCCTTCAAAAAAATTGGACACAGACTCGATGGGGTGTCTTCTCTCTCCTCCTTCAAGTGCAAATCCCACCATCATCTCCTCCTCCTCCTCCTCCTCCTCCTCCTCCTCCTCCTCCTCCTCCCCTTCTCCTCCTCCGCAGACGATGATGGGATTAGCGCAGGTATCAAGACAGCTGAGGAAAGAGAGAGAGAGAGGAGAGAGAGGGGAGAGAGAGAGAGAGGAGAGAGAGAGAGAGAGAGAGAGAGAGAGAGAGAGAGAGAGAGAGTTTCAAAGGTATTGTTGTCATTTTGTGCGATGGCAAGGCAACAAAAGAGGATCAACAGCTCTTGTTCTTCCTCTCTTTTATCATCGTTTTCTCCTCCTCCTCCTCCTCCTCCTCCTTCTCCTCCTCCCCCCCTCCTCTCTCCTCCTCCTCCTCCTCCTCCCTCCTCCTCCTTCCTCCTCCTCCTCCTCCTCCTCCATTATAATTTTCATTTTACTGTAACTAAAGCTTACGGCTAAGACTTCAAGAGGCTATTTCAACCTTAAAATATGCTTCCAAATTTAGTGAAGAGAGATGTGCGTGTGCGTGTGCGTGTGTGTGTGTGGGGGGGGGGGGGGGGGGGGGGGTCATAAAATGCTATATAATTTTCAAGACTATCATTATGTATCCTGTTCTCTTACGTGTAGTTTGTTAATAGTATGTTAGTTCAGGAGATTTCCTAGCAATATACCAAAATGTCTCCTGGTATCTGTTTTTCCTATGTATTCCTCCTCCTTCTCTCGCACACAAGTTGGATGGGTGGGGAGTAGCCTTGTTCTGTGTTATTCTGCTCTCTCAGGTGCAGTTTCTTAGTTAGTATGTTAGTTCAGGAGATACCTTCGCAATAGATCAAATGCTCTCCTGGTATCTGTTTTTCCTATGTACTCCTATGTATTCCTCCTCCTCTGACGCACAGGGGACTTTCGGCTCTAGGAGATGTGTCACCTCGAGGCAAGAAACGTAATATCAGGACAAGACAAATAGCAACGTAAGCAATAACACTTTGCCATGACACTCTTACCACTGTTATCATTATTATTATTGTCCTCATTAGCATTACTACTACTATCGTTATCATCATACTGCTGCCACTCTTGCCACTGTTATCATTATCATTACTACCACTATCGTTATCATTACTACTACTATCATTGTCATTACTACTACTATCATTATCATTACTACTACTACCAATATCATCACTACTACTATCATTATCATTACTACTACTATCATTATCATTACTACTACTATCATTATCATTACTACTACTATCATTATAATTACTACTACTACCAATATCATCACTACTACTATCATTATCATTACTACTACTATCATTGTCATTACTACTACTACCAATATCATCACTACTACTATCATTATCATTACTACTACTATCATTATCATCACTACTACTATCATTATCATTACTACTACTATCATTATCATTACTACTACTACCAATATCATCACTACTACTATCATTATCATTACTACTACTATCATTATCATTACTACTACTACCAATATCATCACTACTACTATCATTATCATTACTACTACTATCATTATCATTACTACTACTACCAATATCATCACTACTACTATCATTATCATTACTACTACTATCATTATCATCACTACTACTATCATTATCATTACTACTACTATCATTATCATTACTACTACTATCATTATC
>JACEEZ010002966.1:170000-185000 GCA_016584305.1 Chionoecetes opilio | reverse complement strand
AGGGAATACTACGCTTCTTCAGAATTTCGTATTCAACCATAGTTAACAGTATTATCAGGTAAACATAGGCATAATTCTAAACATGAGATCTTAAATAGAATGGCATTTCGCCTTGCAAAAAAAAGACTTTAGGTTAGGTTAAGTTGAAGGTGTTGAATTTTCCCTTGACAATTACATACAGTAAACCCTCTCTAATTCGAACTAATTCGGGGGAGACCTGGGTCGAATTAGCCGAAAGTCCGAATTATCCGATGGTTACCTCTAACCCCTCCACACAGTAATAAGTCACTCACACATGCCAAAACAGCACAGATTGTAGTACTTGTACTCACCAAAACCATCGTATTTCTATAATAATATAAGCGAAAGTGTGTGTGTCTGTGTGTGTGTGTGTGTGTGTGTGTGTGTGTGTGTGTGTGTGTGTGTGTCCGCTCCAGGTGCCGCCCCCTGTGGCGGAATCCCCTCATATGGCACAGTTTTGGAACCGGCTCGAGCAGGGGAAGGTTTAAAACCTTCCCCTGCTCGAGCCGGTTCCAAAACTGTGCCATATTTGACTGTGCCCATTTATGAGATGATCCGATCACTTTTTTTTTTTTCTTTTTTTTAGCAGCCTATTAGCGAGAATTGTGAAAAAATAGTGGGTTGCGAGAATTGAGGAAACCTTGATGTAGGGTGATGGGTAATGGGTGAGTGAATGGGTGGGGTGATGGGTAATGGGTGTGGGGTGATGGGTGAGTGAATGGGTGGGGGGTGATGGGTGAGGGAATAGATGGGGGGAGGTGGGGATGATGGGTATGGGTGATGGAAATGGGTGAGTGAATGGGTGTGTGGTGATGGATAATGGGTGAGTGAATGGGTGGGGGGTGATGGGTAATGGGTGAGTGAAAGGGTTGGGGGTGATGTGAATAGGTTGGCGTTAATACATACATTTCTACATCCATGATTTCAGGAAAGC
Source organism: Chionoecetes opilio (assembly GCA_016584305.1). Taxonomy (NCBI): domain Eukaryota; kingdom Metazoa; phylum Arthropoda; class Malacostraca; order Decapoda; family Majidae; genus Chionoecetes; species Chionoecetes opilio. The sequence goes on along the minus strand of JACEEZ010002966.1, from coordinate 184,045 downwards.
TAGAAGGGGCTATCTGGAGAGCCTGTGTTTGGTGGGCCGAAGGCCCACCAATAGCCCTCCGCAGGAGCTAGCCAAAAAGTCCGCCCGGAGGGCGGCTTTGCGGCTAGTATATTATAATTGTAAGTACACAGCCTTATGATAGCACATGATAATAAGGATACGGTAACAATAAAAATGACTATAGAGCATATACACATAAGAACTCATAAACCATCAATTTCTTACTATATAAAGATTAGATTATACGCCCACATACATTTTTCACCTTGTAATGCTTGCATCATACTCCTAAGTTAGCATATACCTTCCTACACACATTCTACACACATCTGCCATAGTTTTTTTATTTATTGAAAAATACCTGATTTAAAAAAAAATCAAGGCATGTACCCCTTGCAAAATGTGCAATATTTTTTGAAAAATTGATTTGTTTGAAAATTTGTTCCTATCAGTTTTCGGGCATGCTGAACATGAATCTGGAGTCAGTTTTCAGTTACAATGATTAGAAGTCCCTATTTCAGCCAATTCACAATGACATGATACTTCCAGATATTCCTTAAAAATCACATATTAGACAAAACTTACTACAAGACAAAAATATGATAGGCATTGCTAGATTAATAATTACTTCAATACAATGATCAATAATAGTATTTTCAGTATTAGTAATATTATTATTAATCCCTATTTGAGCCACCCATGCGATTGTCAAAGGACTTATATAAACCTAGGAATACTATACCAATCCTGTGGGACTTCTAATGCCCTCCCGTGACTCCTGTAGGATGCGTGAAGGAGCGAAGAGGCCCGTGAAGGACTCTGAAGGATTGTATACAAAGCAAAGGATACTTAAAAAAAAAAATTCTCCCTCCTCCCATTTCCTCTCCTCCTTCCTCCTCCTCCTCTCCTCCCTTCCTTGCCCCACCTCCTTCCTTCTCCTCCCCCTCTCCCCTCCTTCCTCCTCGTCGTCCCTCCTTCCCCTCCCCCCCTTCCCTCTTCCTCTCCCCTTCTTCCTCCTCCCCCTCCCGCCTTCTTCGTCCGCCTATCGTATTTATACGATAATTATAAATGATCATATATCAGATCACGCTAGGCAGACACGGCACGTACCACAAGGGAGAGGTCGGACTCCTACTAGTAAGGCTAAGGATAATTCAAACTTGCTCGAATTATGGCAAGCTATTGAAAAATTTGAGCTGGCCTGTAACAGGTCGAATTATCCGAAGTTTGAATTATACGGGTTCGATTTAGAGAGACTTTACTGTACATGAATTCCCCGCCGTTGTATCGCCATTAGCTTTACATGTATTGGATTTGCAAGCCCAGAGTTTTATCGCATCGGCAAGTTTTCCATTTAAGATTTTGTCGGATTACGCCTCGTCAGGTCAGCACACAAGACAACAGTTTGATTATAGAAGACAATTAAGAAAACGAATCACAACAAAGAAGGAAGAAAAAATACAAATGAAGCGTGAAAGAGTAAGAAAATGAAAAACGAGAAATAATGAATACATGGTGATTATAGAAGCTAAATGCATCACCATTCTCTCTCTCTCTCTCTCTCTCTCTCTCTCTCTCTCTCTCTCTCTCTCTCTCTCTCTCTCTCTCTCTCTCTCTCCCTCTCTCTCTGCTATTCCTATTTACTTCCAACATGTGTGTGTGTGTGTGTGTGTGTGTGTGTGTGTGATGTGTGTGTGTGGTGTGTGTGTGTGTGTGTGTGTGTGTGTGTGTGTGTGTGGGTGCGGGGTGTGTGTGGTGGTGCGTTGTGTGGCGTGCGTGCGTGCGTGCGGTGTGCGTGGGTGCGTGCGTGCGGTGCGTGGGTGCGTGCGTGCGTGTGTGGGTGGGTGGGTGGGTGGGTGGGTGGGTGGGTGGGTGGGTGGGTGGGTGGGTGGGTGGGTGGGTGGGTGGGTGGGTGGGTGGGTGTGTGTGTAGGCGCGCCATTTACCTCTTCATGCGTGACCTGGCGTAGTTGCATCCCGTTGTTATTGTCTAGGTAAATTTTGTCTAATTGCCTTAATATCTTGAAGTCCCGTGTTCGTGATAACAAATGTCTCGTATCAATACTTCTAACAAGACTACCATGACCTGCTGCTGCTAATTACTACTGCTATTGCTTAGTATAAATGGCAAAACAACAGCAATAATAATAATAATAATAACAATAAACAACAGCAATACTAATATAATACTAATAGTAACAATAATAACAATACTGAAAATAATCATGACAATCAAAATAATGGTAATATAATACAAATAGTAATAATAATAATAATAATATTAAAACAATAATTATAATAATAGCACCACGGGACGCAATAAATACAAAGAACAGCAATAAAATAAAAACGTCAGCAGGATAAATGAGTATGTCAACACACACACACACACACACACACACATATACACACACACACACAGACACATATACACACACAGACACAGACACACGCACACAACACACACACACAGACACACACAAATACACACAGACACACACACACAGACACACACATACACACACACACACACACAATTTGTTTCGTTGAGTAATTGTGTGAGTAAATGAGGGAAGCAAGAGAGGGGGGAGAGGGGGAGGGGAAGAAGAGGAGGAAGAGGGGAAAATATACTGAAGTTGATATCACGTTTATGGGAGTGAGTGGGTGGGAAGGGACGGAGGGGGGAGAGGGAAATAAGGGGGAGGAAAAGAGAGAGAGAGAGAGGAGAGAGAGAGAGAGAGAGAGAGAGAGAGAGAGAGAGAGAGAGAGAGAGAGGAAATAAGAGATAGTAAAGAAGAAAATGAAGCGAGAGAATAAAATACCACCTGAAGCCTGAATCAATTAAGCATCAAATGGAGAGGTGAATTTACTCTCTCTCTCTCTCTCTCTCTCTCTCTCTCTCTCTCTCTCTCTCTCTCTCTCTCTCTCTCTCTCTCTCTCTCTCTCTCTCTCTCTCTCTCTCTCTCTCTCTCTCTCTCTCTCTCTCTCTCTTTAATACTTTAGGTAAAATGAATGGAGTTTTGTCTTTCTTTCATACGTGCTTCCCGGATCGCCTCGTTTCATGATGAAATAAATATTCGCTGCACAGTTTTTCTTTATTTTTTCTCTGGAGCTGACGATGAATTTCTACAATATCTGCCTGCTAAACTACACAACTGCTGGTGTTACGGACGCGCGCACACACACACACACACACACACACACACGGATGGAAGGTCAGACTCTTGTCCATGGACGCCAAACACTAACACTAATAATACTAACCCTTCGCCCCATCAACACTAACCCTTCACCCCATCAACACTAACACTAACCCTTCGCCCCATCAACACTAACACTAACCCTTCGCCCCATCAACACTAACACTAACCCTTCGCCCCATCAACACTAACACTAACCCTTCGCCCCATCAACACTAACCCTTCGCCCCATCAACACTAACACTAACCCTTCGCCCCATAACAAACACTAACCCTTCCCCCATCAACACTAACACTAACCCTTCGACCCCATCAACACTAACACAACCCTTCGCCCCATCAAAACTAACCCTTCGCCCATCAACACAACACTAACCCTTCGCCCCATCAACACTAACCCTTCGCCCCATCAACACTAACACTAACCCTTCGCCCCCACACAGAAACGCCATCACAACCACACCGCCCAGATAGCGACACACAACCCATGCACAAACGCCCAAACACTACACACTAACCAGTTCCCATCAAACTAACCTCCCTTCCCCTCACCTCCTCCCCTCACACTCCTAACCCTTCACCCTCATCACCTCCTCCCTTCTCCTCTCACTCCTCCCTTCGCTCATCAACTCCCTTCCCCCTCACTACACTAACCTTCATCCCCATCCTCCTACCTTCACCCATCAACTACTACCTCGTCCCTCACACTAAAATAACCCTTGCACCGATACACAACACAACTGTCACCATCAACACTAACATTAACCTTCATCCATAACAAAACATAACCTGTACCATAACACAACACTACCTTCCCCACAACACACACACCCTCCCACACACAACACAACCCTCACCCACAACACAACACAACCCCACCCCACACACAACACTAACACCTCACCCTCACACTAACACTACCTTCGCCCATCAACACTAACACTAACCTTCACCCCATCAACACTACATAACCCTTCACCCCATCAACACTAAATCCTAACCCTTCACCCTCAACACTAACACTAACCTTCGCCCCATCAACACTAACACTAACCCTTCGCCCCATCAACACTAACACTAACCCTTCGCCCCATCAACACTAACCCTTCGCCCCATCAACACTAACACTAACCCTTCGCCCCATCAAGAAGCCACAAACCCAAGCCAGGATAGCGACACACACCATTGCACGCCAGACACTACACACACCAAGTGCATTAAAAACTCTCTCTCTCTCTCTCTCTCTCTCTCTCTCTCCTCTCTCTCTCTCTCTCTCTCTCTCTCTCCTCTCTCTCTCTCTCTCTCTACAAATAACCCCATTTTTTACGTACACACACAATGGTCACAAAATATATATTCCTATCTATCCTAGGTGACGAAAAATAAGCTGTCAGTATAAAACTATTTCAAAACACACACACACACACACACACACACACACACACACACACACACACACACACACACACACACACACACACACACTATATGCCAATGAAATCAGCCCCTCCATCCTTCTACTTACTATTCCTCCTTTCCTTCCTCTCTTATACCTATTCCTTCTCCATATACCTTACCCTTCTCTATACCTTATTTATTATATTCTCCCTTATACTTCCTTCCTCCTTCCTCCCTTATACCTAAAAACAAGCATACACCAAACAAGAATTGATGCCTTAAAACTACTCATAAAGAAATAACACGTCTGGGAAAAAAGAAAAAAAAACTACCAGTCATTTGGATGATAATAGATTACCTACTGAATAAATATCACTAATGAAACTTTCAAACGTTCAGCATGCATTATCTCTCCACTTGAAATTATCAGAACTAATAATTAGTGTACATCATAAAAAATAAACACTCTATATTAACCAAAAAAAACACAAAATATAAATTAGTAGATTGCTTAAACCTCAATTCTAGTTTAGACAATAAAAAATGTGATAGAATAGCCATAAGAGAGAGAGAGATAGGAGAGAGAAGATATGAGAAAGAGAGAGAGAGAGAGGAGAGAGAGAGGAGAGAGAGAGAGAGAGAAGAGAGAGAGAGATGCAGGAAGAGAGAGATGAGAGAATTGCGAGTTAGAGCTGAGAGAGAGGAGAAAGAGAGAGAAGAGAGAGGAGGAGAGAGAGGGAGAGAAGGAGAGAGAGAGGAGGAGAGAGAGAGAGAGAGAGAGAAACCTGAACTAATTGTGCATTATAAAAAATATGATCACCGGAAATTACCCAAATAAATCACACAAGGTATAACTTATTAGAGAGAGAGAGAGAGAGAGAGAGAGAGAGAGAGAGAGAGAGAGAGAGAGAGAGAGAGAGAGAGAGAGAGAGAGAGAGAGAGAGAGAGAGAGAGAGAGAGAGAGAGAGAGAGAGAGAGAGAGAGTAGGAGGAAGTCTGAAAGCGGGAGGGGAGAACGTGAAAATTTGGCAGCCGTGGGAAAGAGATGGAAATTGCATAAGCAGAGCGATATCAGATGAATAAGAAATTGTGGAAAGAAGGAGGGAAGGAAGGAAGAAGGAGGGAGGGAAGGAAGGGAGGGAGGGAGGGAAAGGGAAGGAGGAAGGAAGAAGGAAAGGAGGGGGGAAGGAAAGAGGGAGGGAAGGAAGGAGGGAGGGAAGGAAGGGAGGGAAGAAGGAGGGAGAAGGAAGAAGAAGAGGAGGGAAGGAAGGGAGGGAAGAAGGAGGAGGAAGGAAGAAGGAAGGAGGGAAGGAAGGAAGGAAGGAAGGAAGGAAGGAGGAGGGAGGGAGGGAGGGAGGGAGGGAAGGAGGAAGGAAGGAAGGAAGGAAGGAAGGAAGGAAAGAAGGAAGGAAGGAAGGAAGGAGGGAGGGGAGAGAGTGAAGAAGCAGAGAGGGAAGGAAGAAGGAAGGAGGGAGGGAGGGAGGGAAGGAGGGAGAGAAGGAAGGAAGGAAGGAAGGAAGGAAGGAAGGAAGGAAGGAAGGAAGGAAGGAAGGAAGGAAGGAAGGAAGGAAGGAAGGAGGGAGGGAAGGAGGGAGGGAGGAAAGGAAGAAGGAGGGAGGAAAGGAAGAAGGAGGGAGGGAGGGAAAGAAGGAGGTAGGGAAGGAAGAAAGAGGGAGGAAAGAGGAAGGAAGGAGGGAGGGAGGGAAGGAAGGAAGGAAGAAGGAAGGAAGGAAAGGGGTAAGCAGGCGAAGGAAAAGATGGAAGAAAAAGGAAAAGAGTTCAGGAAATGCAGAGTTAGTGAGTGAGTTAGGAAAATATACTATACAGGAGAAAATAAGAGGAGAGGCAAAGTGCAGAGGGAAGAGAGATAGGAGATAGTAAGAGAAAGAAAAGAGAAAGAGAAGAGGAGAAAAGAGAAAGAGATAGTAAGAGATAAAGAGAAGTGAGATCTGAGGGAATAGAGAAGATGAAGAGGTGAGATAGATGAGATGAAGAGTAAAGGAGGCAAGACAACAGGAAAGGTAGGCGAAGGAGACATGAAAATAAGTGATAAAAGAAATAAAGGAAGGAAAACAAAAACAAAAGGAGGAATGGAGAAATACAATAGGTAAAAAAATAAAGAGAAATACATAAAAATAAAGAAATAAGGTAGGTAAGTAAATAGGGGTAAAAGAAATTAAGAAAAAGAAAAGAAATAAAGAAAATAAGGTGGGTAGTTTAATAAGTAGGTAAATAAAGGGTGAATAAAGAAAGAGTTTAATAAAGAACAACAGACACAGTAGGATTGAAGATGAAAGAAGAAAGAAAAAAAAGAAAAAAAAGAAAAGAAGAAAGAATAGAACCCAGAACCCTCAAACAAAAGCCTAAATCACCATAAAAGTCACCACCACCACCAACACCATCACCATCAACTCGGTCATCACCATTAACACCCTTTTCAACAAACAAGCCAAAAATATGATTGTGAAAATGGAAACCCACACTCATTCATACAAAACCACGATAAAACAAAACACCATTTAAAAAAAAAAATCAACACCATTAAAATAAAAAAAATTGCGTTGGCGATGAAAAGACTCACAAAATACCACAAATATAATGTCAAAATTAAATCGCAAAAATATAGAATACATAAAAAAAAAAAAAAAAAAAAAAAAAAAAACAACTTAAACCACAAGTAACGTCTAAATTCCTTCCCGTAATACGAACCAATTTTTTTCCTTAGACCGAAAAACCTACATTATGAAATTAATTAACAAACCGAACACCAGGAAAAATGTCCACTTTCGATTATTTGGACAAGCTTCAGTTTCAATGTTTATCGGTTTTGAGATTGTACAATGTCATTTTTTTTACTTTCTCTCTTGTTACTGTGATAAATTTGGTGATGTAAATTTTGTTTAATTGTTCTTGTCAGTTTTTTTCTTTTTTACAGATGATGAGTTATCGTGTTTGCTATTATTGGATCGTGTGCCTGTCTAAAAGTGTTCCTGGTCTTCCGTATACCTTAGGAAGAAGACACGATACGGCTGGTCTTGGCTACGTATTAACAGGTAAAGTGATGCAAAAGTGATGTAACTCAAAGCAAAACCCAGGAAAAATGAGACATCAACACGGTATGAATGTCTAAAAGTGTTCCTGGTTTCCCGTATACAGTAAGAAGACACGATACGGCAGGTCTTGGCTACGTATTAACAGGTAAAGTGATGCAAAAGTGATGTAACTCAAAGCAAAAACCAGGAAAAATAAGACATCAACACGGTATGAAAGTTTAAACGTGTTCCTGGTTTCCCGTATACAGTAAGAAGAAGACACGATACGGCAGGTCTTAGCTACTTATCAATCCCCTTAACACTCAGATCTTTCCTTTCCTATATGAAATCGTCGGTTGTTAGCCACAAAATTACGAAAAGGAACTGAATATACCAAATTAGTTAGTCGACAAGGATACTAAACAGGTCATGTCTATAAAATATTGCTTATGTTAATTAAAATCGTCTAATGGTGGTTATATTAAAATGGAAATTACGTTCTGGGTCTCAAGGGGTTAACAGGTAAAGTGATGCGCATTGTCACTGCTCGACCTTGAGACTGTTACACCTGTGGACGTTCTTACCTAGCCGTGTGGAGGGAAGGTGGACTAGGTGGACCATAAGGTGGAGCATAACACTTACCTGTGGAAAGAAAAAGAAACACTGATATTAGATATAATGAACCATGTAATGATGATGATGATGATAATAATAATAATAAGAATATAACAAGAAACACATGTACTAGATATAAATAATGTAATGATAATGATGAATAATGAATAATAATAATAAAAATCATGATAATAATAATAATAATAAAAATGATAATAATAAGAATAAGAATATAATAAGAAACACATATACTAGATATGGATAATGTAATGATAATGATAAATAATGAATAATAATAATAAAAATGATAATAATAATAATAATAATAAGAAGAAGAAGAAAAACAGAATAAGAAAGAAGTAAAGAAAAAAAGATACTTGCTCATCATCCCTTCACCACACATCACCACCGCAATGTCACCACACCTATAACACACCACAAGCATCACCAATCATCACCACAGCCTTTAATTACTTCTAACACCACACTAACTCACTCTACCTTTCACCACACATCGCCACCCCTATGTCACCACACCTATAACACACCACAAGCATCACCAATCATCACCACAGCCTTTAATTACTTCTAACACCACACTAACTCACTCTACCTTTCACCACACGTCACCACCGCAATGTCACCACACCTATAACACACCACAAGCATCACCACAGCCTTTAACACCTTCACACCCAGATCTTTCCTTTGCTAAAAAAAAAAGATCTGTTAATAGCCATAAAATAACGAAAAGTAACTGAATATACCAAATTAGTTAGTTGACAAGGATACTAAACAGGTCATATCTATTAAATATTGCTAATATTCACTAAAAATCGTCGAATGGTAGCCAAATTACTATGGAAATTACGTTCTGGGTCTCAAGGGGTTAAGTACCTCTAACACCACACTCACTCACTCTACCTTTCATCACCACCATCACCACTATCCTCACTACATGCTTTAAGTAGTACGGTATATACCCTTCCACTCCCACTCTTGGTAAGCTTATCTAACATGCAAAGTCCTGTGAATATATAACCACTTTCTCCTCTCTCTCTCTCTCTCTCTCTCTCTCTCTCTCTCTCTCTCTCTCTCTCTCTCTCTCTCTCTCTCTCTCACTCCTCTCTTTCTCCTTTACGTCCTTACCCTTTCATCTTCCTCCTGATAGCTTTGTCTCCTTTCCCCTCTCTCTTTCCTCTTTGTCCTCCATTTCTCTCCTTATCTCTGTCCTACATTCATCTTCCTTTCCTCATGTATTCACATTCTCATTTCCTTCCTTCTGTGGTATTGCGTTAACTCATTTTTCACTCGCAATCTCACTGTTTCCCTTACATAGTCACCTCCTAAAACTCTTCTCTTCTTCACTTTTGTCACACACAATCTATTTTTCCTCATTTTTTCACCTCCTCTTCATTCCCTTCCTTCCGTATTACTATTCCGTATTATTATTCCGTATTATTATTCCGCATTATTATTCCGCATAGTATTATTCCGTATTATTATTCCGCATAGTATTATTCCGTATTATTATTCCGCATAGTATTATTCCGTATTATTATTCCGCATAGTATTATTCCGTATTATTATTCCGTATTATTATTCCGCATAGTATTATTCCGTATTATTATTCCGCATAGTATTATTCCGTATTATTATTCCGTATTATTATTCCGCATAGTATTATTCCGTATTATTATTCCGTATTATTATTCCGCATAGTATTATTCCGTATTATTATTCCGTATTATTATTCCGTATAGTATTATTCCGTATTATTATTCCGCATAGTATTATTCCGTATTATTATTCCGCATAGTATTATTCCGTATTATTATTCCGCATAGTATTATTCCGTATTATTATTCCGCATAGTATTATTCCGTATTATTATTCCGTATTATTATTCCGTATTATTATTCCGCATAGTATTATTCCGTATTATTATTCCACATAGTATTATTCCATATTATTATTCCGTATTATTATTCCGCATAGTATTATTCGCATATATTATTCCGTTTTATTCCATAGTATTATTCGTATATTATTCCGTATTATTATTCCGCATAGTATTATTCCGTATTATTATTCCGATGTATTATTCCGCATAGTATTATTCCGTATTATTATTCCACTAATATTCGTAGTATTATTCCGTATTATTATTCCGTATTATTATTCCGCATATATTGTATTATCCGTATTATTATTCCGCATAGTATTATTCCGTATTATTATTCCGCATAGTATTATTCCGTATTATTATTCCGTATTACTATTCCGCATAGTAGTATTCCGCATAGTATTATTCCGTATTATTATTCCGCATAGTATTATTCCGTATTATTATTCCGTATAGTATTATTCCGTATTACTATTCCGCATAGTATTATTCCGCATAGTATTATTCCGTATTATTATTCCGCATAGTATTATTCCGTATTATTATTCCGTATTATTATAGTATTATTCCGTATTACTATTCCGTATAGTATTATTCCGTATTATTATTCCGTATTATTATTCCGTATTATTCCGTATAGTATTATTCCGTATATTACTATTCCGTATTATCCGTATTATTATTCCGTATATTATTATTCCGTATTATTATTCCGTATATTATTATTCCGTATTATTATTCCGTATTATTATTCCGTATATTATTATTCCGTATTATTATTCCGTATAGTATTATTCCGTATTATTATTCCGTATTACTATTCCGTATTATTATTCCGTATTATTATTCCGTATATTATTATTCCGTATTATTATTCCGATATTATTATTCCGTATTATTATTCCGTATTATTATTCCGTATTATTCCGTATTACTATTCCGTATTATTATTCCGTATTATTATTCCGTATTATTATTCCGTATATTATTATTCCGTATTATCCGTATTATTATTCCGTATATTATTATTCCGCATTATTATTCCGTATTATTCCGTATTATATTCCGTATTATTATTCCGTATTATCCGTACTATTATTCCGTATTATTATTCCGTATTATTATTCCGTATTATTATTCCGTATTATTATTCCGTATTATTATTATTCCGTATTATTATTCCGTATATTATTATTCCGTATTCTTATTCCGTATTATTATTCCGTATTATTATTCCGTATTATTATTCCGTATTATTATTCTGTATTATTATTCCGTATTATTATTCCGTATTCTTATTCCGTATTCTTATTCCGTATTCTTATTCCGTATTATTATTCCGTATTCCGTATTATTCCGTATATATTATTCCGTATTATTATTCCGTATTCTTATTCCGTATATTATTATTCTGTATTATTATTCCGTATTATTATTCCGTATTATTATTCCGTATTATCATTCCGTATTATTATTCCGTATTCCGTATCATTCCGTATTATCATTCCGTATTATCATTCCGTATTATTATTCCGTATTCCGTTATATTCCGTATTATCATTCCGTATTATTATTCCGTATTCCGTTATATTCCGTATTATCATTCCGTATTACTATTCCGTATTCCGTTATATTCCATATTATCTTCATTCCGCATTATTACTAAAGAACAACAAAGGATACACAATCACTAATAGTCCCACAAAACTAATAACAAATGCAATAAATAAATAAATGAATCACTCACAAAGGAAACCTAACTCATTATAAACATTCAGGCAAACAGACGAGTCATCTAAACCCTCAATTAAAACTTACTGGTACGGAACAATAAATTATAATGAAAAGAATCCAATTTAGCAACAACGTTCACGAGTCTGGTTCACAAGTTTTGGTTTAATAATAATTTAGACTATTTCATTTTCTGGCTCTTTCGTTCCACTTCTGTCGTTGTTGTTATTTAGATGCTCTCTCTCTCTCTCTCTCTCTCTCTCTCTCTCTCTCTCTCTCTCTCTCTCTCTCTCTCTCTCTCTCTCTCTCTCTCTCTCTCTCTCTCTCTCTCTCTCTCCTCTCTCTCTCTGTCACACACTTTTTTCTCTATTTTATCCTCTTTTTTTCTTTTCTTTTTCTTAATTCTTGGTCACTTTTCTTACTATATTCTTTTCTTATGATCTTATTCTTCATCTTTTTTTTCATATTGTCATCACTATCGCCTCTCTTCATGGGACAGGTGACAACTTTCCCCCTTTTTGGTTAGAAGGCAAAGGTAAACAGAGGGTTAGAAGGTAAACGCAAAAAGTCTGGTTAGTAATAATTTAAAACAGTTGATTTTTTTACCCTTTCATTGCACTCCTGCCACTGTTGCTATTCCTCCTCCTCCTCCTCCTCCTCCTCCTCCTCCTCCTCCTCAGCATCACAAGTTGAGCAATCCATGCTTCTCCTCCGCCGTCTTGCATTATTATCCAAATCTCTTTCTCGAAATTGCTACACCGTTCATAAACATCCAAACTTCTGCATTATGTAAGGCCATGTCTCTCTCTCTCTCTCTCACTCTCTCTCTCTCTCTCTCTCTCTCTCTCTCTCTCTCTCTCTCTCTCTCTCTCTCTCTCTCTCTCTCTCTCTCTCTCTCTCTCTCTCTCTCTCTCATCGATAATCCTATGCCTCCCTCGGACTTAGCTGTGTCGAGATGGAGATGAGAATGGAGAGAATTGGGAGAAGGGGGAAGGAGGGAGAGTGGTGTAAGAAAAGAGAGAGAGAGAGAGAGAGAGAGAGAGAGAGAGAGAGAGAGAGAGAGAGAGAGAGAGAGAGAGAGAGAGAGAGAGAGAGAGAGAGAGAGAGAGAGAGAGAGAGAGAGAGAGAGAGAGAGAGAGAGAATTTAATAGAGCATCAATACACAGACACACGATCCAATAACAGCAAACACGATAACTCATCTATAAAAAAAAGAAAAACTGACAAAAACACTGACAAAATAATACCTCTCCAAATTTATCACAGTAAACAAGAGAAAATGTACAACAAAATCATCGTACGATCTCAAAACCGATAAAGATAGAAACTGAAGCTTGGGAAAATACAGAAAAAGTGAAATTTAAGAGAACGTGACAGATAAATGTGAAAAAAACTAAGATATATACACGACTTTTTTTAACTTGAGGGGGAGGAGGAGAGGGGACCAAGAGGAGGAGGAGGAGGAGGAGGAGGAGGAGGAGGAGGAGGAGGAGGGGGGGGCCAAGAGGAGGAGGAGGAGGAGGAGGAGGGGGGGGGCAAAGAGGAAGAGGAGGAGGAGGAGGGCAAGGAGGAGGAGATGACTGTGCCAAGAATGAAGAATGAAGAATACCTCGACTGTAAAAGCGAATCACTAGTTTAAAAAAAGAAAACGTAAGATATGAAAACAAGAAAAAATGACAAAATCAAGAAAAAACGAGGAAAAACCAAGAAATGAGGAAAAACCAAGAAATGAGAACAAATCAAGAAATGAGAACAAATCAAGAAATGAGAACAAATCAAGAAATGAGAACAAATCAAGAAGAAAAAAAAATCAAGACGAAATGAGAAAATTTCAAGAAAAAATGAGAAAAACCCAAGAAGAATAAGAAAAACCCAAGAAGAATGAGAAAAACCCAAGAAGAATGAGAAAAACCCAAGAAGAATGAGAAAAACCCAAGAAGAATGAGAAAAACCCAAGAAGGAGAAAAACCCAAGAAGAATGAGAAAAACCCAAGAAGAATGAGAAAAAACCCAAGAAGAATGAGAAAAACCCAAGAAGAATGAGAAAAACCCAAAAAGAATGAGAAAAATCCAAGAAAAAATGAGGAAATACCAAGAAATTAGAAAAATTCAAGAAAATATGAGAAAAACGAGAAATAATTTGGTATGGAAATAAAATTGGATAG
>JACEEZ010002966.1:160000-162500 GCA_016584305.1 Chionoecetes opilio | reverse complement strand
CGTGTGGGGTTCAAGGGTGGTGCGGCAGCCTTGCCTGGCGCTTTCTTGGGAGGCAGCAGTCAATCAGGCCCACTCCGTTCAATCCACTGCGGATTGTGTACTTTCATGTAGGACGCCGTACACTTCAATGCCTCCTGCAGCAGTGACCCCTGGTACCTTTAAATCCCGATGGTGGTCACTACTGTCAGGACCCTAACTGAACCACAGCCCGTCACAGGTCGAGAGTAGTAGTGGTAACCGTTAACTCGGGCTATCTGTGTGTGTTATGAGGTCTAATGTAGTGTTGGTGTAGGATCAGTGTGGAAGTTCACGGGTGGTGCGGCAGCCCTGCCTGGCGCTTTCTTGGGAGGCAGCAGTCAATCAGGCCCCAGCTCCGTTTCAATCCACTGCGGTAGTGCAAATTTTCCAAGTAGGACGCCGTGCACTTCAATGCCCCCTGCAGCAGTGACCCTGGTATATAAATCCCGATGGTGGTCACTAACTGACAGGGCCCCCACTGAAACCACAGCCCGTCACAGTCAAAAAATTGTAGTAGTGACCGTTTACTCGGGGCTGTCTGAGACGTGTGGGGGGGTTGTGTAGACGCGACTCGCAATTTATTTTACGCAATGAGAGTAAGTTTCAGAGGCCCCCGAGATAAATTTATTATTCCGAGATAACAGTGACAACCCGGGGGTTTGATATAAATATTTATCGAGGCGACTTTTAAATGATTCTATTTTATTTGAGTTTACTACGTCTGACGGCAGCCCATTCCATACGTTTACAACAGGGTTTGTGAAGAAGTACTTTGCTTCTTTCGTTCCCAAACCGTTTCCTGCTTTATTTAAATCCGTTGTTTCTAGTGAGTTTGACCGGTCAAAGCGTGAAAAGATTTTCTGGGACTACGTTCGTAAATCCGTTGAAGATTTTAAATACTTCGATGAGGTCACCATGAGGAGGAGGAGGAGGAGGAGGAGGAGGAGGAGGAGAGGAGGAGGAGGAGGGGAGGTGGTGGAAGAAAAGACATAGTATAAGAGGAAAATCAAAAGGATGAAAAAGATAAATGGTAATGGGAGATAAAATAAAGGAAAGGAAAGGCGCGAAGATCAGCTTAAAAATACGAGGAAATAAATTCGGTGAGGAAAATATACGTAAAGAGGAGAGAAAAAGAGAGAGAGAGAGAGAGAGAGGGGAGAGGGAGAAAAGAGAGAGAGAAAAGAGAGAGGAGAGAGGAGAGAGAGAGAGAGAAGAGAGGGAGAGAGAGAGAGAGAGGAGGATAAAGACTGAAGAAAAGCAGAACGAATAGAGGGAAAAGGAAGAAAAGAAAGGAGGAGAAGGAGGAAGTTAAAAGAAAATGACGAGGAGGAGGAAGAAGAAGAAGAAAGAAAGCAGAGAAAGAAGAAAAAAAGGAAGAAGGAAATGATGATTATAAAGAAGAGAAAGAGGAGAAAGAATATAGAAAGAATAGAAAGAATATAGAAAGAGGAAGATAAAAGGAAGAGAAGGAGGAAGAGGAAGAGAGACAAAGAAGAAAAAGAGGAAGGAAATGATGAATATAAAGAACAGAAAGAAGAGGAAGAATAAAGGAAGAAGAGGAAGATAAAAGGAAGAGAAGGAAGAGGAGGAGAATAAAACATATCATTCCACTCTCAGAACTGTCTTTCGGGAACACCCAAAATGTAGATCCTATTTTGTTCTCCAATATTCACTTCTCTCTCTCTCTCTCTCTCTCTCTCTCTCTCTCTCTCTCTCTCTCTCTCTCTCTCTCTCTCTCTCTCTCTCTCTCTCTCTCTTTCCCTTCCTCTCCCTCCTCCCTCTTTTTATTCTCTCTCTCTCTCTCCTCCCATATTTGCAGTTATTTCCTTTCTTCTCCATCTCTCATATTTACTTCTATCTCGATATCCACTTCATCTTCCTTCTCTCTCTATTTCCTTTTCTCCTCTCTCTCTCTCTCTCTCTCTCTCTCTCTCTCTCTCTCTCTCTCTCTCCTCTCTCTCTCTCTCTCCTCTCTCTCTCCTCTCTCTCTCTGCTATCAAAACCACCATTAATAGACTCAACCACACTGTTACTCCACCTCACGTGTCCACATTCTTCCTTCCCCCACCTCACGTGTCCAAATTCTTCCTTCCTCCACCTCACGTGTCCACATTCTTCCTCCCACCTCGTCCACTTCTCCCTCCATCAATGCCTTTCATCATTTAATCTTCACTCCCACCAAAAAAAAAAAAAAATAATAATCTTCCATCACAACAAAACACTCATAATTAACCTCATTTTCCTTTTCTTTACTTTAAAAAAAATTCTCACTATTAAAAAAACTCAATATTAAAAGTACTCAATATTAAAAAAACTCAATATTAAAAATAACGCAATATTAAAAAAAATCAATATTATAAGAGCTCATTATTAAAACAACTCAATATTAAAAAAAAGCTTGATATAAAAAAACCTCAATATTAAAAAAACTCAATATTAAAAAAACTCAATATTAAAAAAACTCAATATTAAAAAAACTCAA
>JACEEZ010002966.1:112500-155000 GCA_016584305.1 Chionoecetes opilio | reverse complement strand
GTGTGTGTGTGTGTGTTGTGTGTGTGTGTGTGTGTGTGTGTGTGTGTGTGTGTGTGTTGTGTGTATGTGTGTGTGTGTGTGTGGGTGTGGGTGTGTGTGTGGGTGTGGGTGTGGGTGGGTGTGTGTGTGTGGGTGTGTGTGTGGGTGTGTGTGTGGGTGTGTGTGTGGGTGTGTGTGAGTAAAATTAATTTTTGTATAGCAGCAGAAAGCACTTAAGATACAAAGACAGAAAGAAGGAAACGGAAGGGAAGATGGATAGCAAGGAATGCACGAGATGGAAAACAAGATAAAAAGTAATTGAAGAGAGAGATAAAGAGAGAGAGAGAGAGAGAGAGAGAGAGAGAGAGAGAGAGAGAGAGAGAGAGAGAGAGAGAGAGAGAGAGAGAGAGAGAGAGAGAGAGAGAGAACACCACGTGGAGATACCAGGGTGGTGTCAGATGGCCGGAAGCACTGTAAATGTACTCACTAACACACACACACACACACACACACACACACACACACACACACACACACACACACACACACAGGCACACGCACACACGCACACACACACGCACACACGCACACACGCACACACACACGCACACACACACACACACACAACTGCCAAAAACCAACTATATAACCTTTAATAACCTTTCGTTGCAACTAATATAAAACAAAATAAATATCTGAATACATAACACAATACAATATAACAAAATAATCTAAATTCATTCCTGCATTTCATTTCACTGAGAATCTTAATCAATGAACAAAAACAAAAGAGACGATGAACTAAGTAAACATTTGCGACAGGAGTTACAAGTCCTCCTTCTCGTCCCTAGTAAAGTCATGTGTCTCAGCTCACCTTACCTCACCCTGTTATCGCCACCCTGTCACCCTGTAGTTCTGTTAAGGCTCATATCTACATGGAGTGGCCTAGCTTAGTCATCTCTCTCTCTCTCTCTCTCTCTCTCTCTCTCTCTCTCTCTCTCTCTCTCTCTCTCTCTCTCTCTCTCTCTCTCTCTCTCATTATACACTTGAAGAATTATACATATTCGTCATCCTTCTCTCTCTCTCTCTCTCTCTCTCTCTCTCTCTCTCTCTCTCTCCTCTCTCTCTCTCTCTCTCTCTCTCTCTCTCTCTCTCTCTCTCATTATACACTTGAAGAATTATGCATATTCGTCATCCTTAACACTCTCTCTCTCTCTCTCTCCTCTCTCTCTCTCTCCTCTCTCTCTCTCTCTCTCTCTCTCTCTCTCTCTAACCACACACTACAGTCACCATACACTAAACGTAAACAACATTTTTCCCCTGGTGTCTATTTTTCCCACGCGTTTCCCGGGACATGCAAATACAGCGTTAATACATACATGAATAAAAAAAATAGTGTGGCTGACATCTATCATGGCCTGACCGTGGCGCCGACTGACCAATGGGAGACTTTTGTTATTTATTTATATATTGTTTTTATTATATTTTATTGGTGCAGTTAAGAGGGGAGGAGGAAGAGGTAGTAAGAACCTTTTTTTTTTTGTTAGGAGACAATGGTACTATATTTCCCTCCCTTCCTTCCTTTCTTTCGTTAGTTTCTTTCGTTATTTTCGTTATGTATTTATGTATTGAGTTTATTCTTTTATTGTAGTTAAGAGTAGAGGAGGTAGTGGGTCTTTTTTAGGTTATGAGCAATGGAAATTTACTTCACCTTCCTTACTTATAAAATGTGTTCAATTGTTTCTACTGAAGGTTTGATAAGTAGGTGGAATAAGGATAATAATAGTACAACAAATAATTTCCCAGGAAGACTCGAAATGTAAGGGAAAGTAAAGTATTATTAGTGAACCATCTTGAATTTTCCTAAACTACATCTTGACTCCACTTTCTCTGTCTCTCTCCTGTACATTTTACTCCACTTTTCTCTGTCTCTCTCCTGTACATTTTACTCCACTTTTCTCTGTCTCTCTCCTGTACATTTTATTCCACTTTTCTCTGTCTCTCTCCTGTACATTTTATTCCACTTTTCTCTGTCTCTCTCCATACATTTTACTTCCACTTTTCTCTGTCTCTCTCCATACATTTTATTCCACTTTTCTCTGTCTCTCTCCATACATTTTATTCCACTTTCTCTGTCCTCTCCCATACATTTTATTCCACTTTTCTCTGTCTCTCTCCTCTTTATACACTTTTCTAGTTCTCTCCTTACTTTTTCCTTCTTGTCTCTCTCCTGTACATTTTATTCCACTTTTCTCTGTCTCTCTCCCATACATTTTATTCCACTTTTCTCTGTCTCTCTCCTATACATTTTATTCCACTTTTCTCTGTCTCTCTCCTGTACATTTTATTCCACTTTTCTCTGTCTCTCTCCTGTACATTTTATTCCACTTTTCTCTGTCTCTCTCCTATACATTTTATTCCACTTTTCTCTGTCTCTCTCCTATACATTTTACTCCACTTTTCTCTGTCTCTCTCCTATACATTTTATTCCACTTTTCTCTGTCTCTCTCCTGTACATTTTACTCCACTTTTCTCTGTCTCTCTCCTATACATTTATTCCACTTTTCTCTGTCTCTCTCCTATACATTTTTCCACTTTCTCTGTCTCTCTCCTATACATTTTATTCCACTTTTCTCTGTCTCTCTCCTATACATTTTACTCCACTTTTCTCTGTCTCTCTCCTGTACATTTTATTCCACTTTTCTCTGTCTCTCTCCTATACATTTTACTCCACTTTTCTCTGTCTCTCTCCTATACATTTTATTCCACTTTTCTCTGTCTCTCTCCTATACATTTTATTCCACTTTTCTCTGTCTCTCTCCTATACATTTTATTCCACTTTTCTCTGTCTCTCTCCTATACATTTTACTCCACTTTTCTCTGTCTCTCTCCAATACATTTTACTCCACTTTTCTCTGTCTCTCTCCAATACATTTTACTCCACTTTTCTCTGTCTCTCTCCTGTACATTTTATTCCACTCTTATTTATCTCTCTTCCATCATCTCTCACACCTTGTCGTCTCACCTACTCATCGAAAAGTCCACAGAAATCACACACAAACTCACAAAAAAATGCAGTCAAGAGAAATAAGAATCCGAAACTATGAATGAAATACCTAAATTCTCCACTTTAAGATCACATCATGACCCCCAGTCAAGCATGGCACTGTGTATGTGGAGGGGAGACGGAAAAGGGGGGGGGAGGTGTGGGGGGGAAAAGATGGGGCGGTGTGTGTGGAGAGAGGGGGCTACATCACGACCAAAACTGGCGACAACAACTACTACGATTTGACCTTGAGCGCGTTGTCGTATTGAGGCAGGACCAGCATCGGTATTGAACGCCCCTTCCTACCTGCCTCCCTCTCTCCCTTAGTCATTGCATGTGCCTGCCTCGCTCTTGTCATCTCTCACTTCTACCCTACTTCCTCCTCCTCCCACTCCACTGCCACTGCCTCTGCCTCTCCCTCCTCCTCCTCCTCCTCCTCCTCCTTCTCCTCTTCCTCCTCCTCCTCCTCATCATCATCATCAAATGCAAAATAAATCGTTAACTGAAGTACAGCAGTAAAAGGATTTAGGTGTCATCATTAGTAATGATCTTAAAACCAGTACGCATTGCCTAGCTGCCAGTAAAAAGGCGAATATGATGTTGGGCTTCATCAAACGCAGCTTTTGAACATAAAACTCCGAAAGTAATGACACGATTATACACGTCTTTGGTTAGGCCACACTTAGAATATGCCGTTTAATTCTGGTCGCCTTGTTTCATAAAAGATCAAGCCAAACTGGAGTCAGTTCAAAAAAGAGCATCCAAACTAATTCCATCTCTGCGAAATTCATCTTATGAAGAGAGACTTAATGTTTTCCTTAAAGGATCGTAGAATCCGTGGGGACTTGATAGAAACCTTTAAGATCGTTAAAGGATTTGATGTTGTCATTAATCAAGAGAACCTCTTCGAGCTTTCTCCTCACGTGACAACAAGAAACAACGGTCTAAAACTGAATGGTCAACGTTGCAGCACAGATCTCCGTAAAAATTATTTCAATGTTAGAGTTGTTGATCGATGGAACAAATTACCAGCAAATGTTGTCGATGCCAGCACAATAACTTCATTTAAAAACAGACTTGACGCGTACCGTAAAGTAAATGGGTTTTGATATTGCCCTATGAATTCATATTATAGTCCCCCGGATCGATTAGTGTTAGTGGTAGTTATAGTTAGCATACTTCATATCCTATCATTCTTCACTACGAAACTTCCATGTTCCTATCTTCTTCAGGGACATGGTATCCTTTTCCAACTGTCCTCTTACATGTAGTTGATAGTTAGTAGTTTTTAGTTCAACAGATACCCTAGTTATGAACCAATAGGTCTCCTGGTGTTTGTTATTCCTATGTATTCCTCCTCCTCCTCCTCTTCCTACCACTCAGCTTCCTCTCCCTCCCCCTCTCTCTCTCCTGACGAAACCCATATCAAAGACAGTACGATTTAGGATCCTCGCTCTTCGTTCTGCGTCTCAAACAGCATCAGTAAGTGTACAAACATGAGAAGGTCGTGTGATGCCTCGCTTCTCTGCCGCCTTACTAACCACTGATGATTGTCTGAGTGTGAGTTGGCAGCGGGATAATCAGCTTAACCTCGAAGTGGCATTAATGGAAACAAAATTAAGGTCGTGTCTTTTGCTTTAATTTTATCCATTTTTCCATCACTTTCGTTCCCATACATGAATTAATTTGGAAGGGAGGGATAGGTATAGATAGGCAGATGGTGAGATAAAAAGTGAAAAAGGGAAACAGAGAAAGTAGGAAGGGGGGGGGGGGGGGAGGGCATCTAAGCTGAAATGTGTGTTCTATATTTGTTTTTCACTTCTCAATTGGTCGAGAACGGCAGAAAGAGAGGGAGATATACACATTTGAGGGGTTTTGAAAGGGAGGGAAGATAGGGGAGGGGGAGCAGGAGGGGGGTAAAAGAGGCATAACACTCGTCCCTCCGATGTCTACTTCCGCATACCTTTTATACGTAATGGAGGAAGAGTAGAAGAGATAAGAGTAGGAGAGATAAGAGAAGGAGAGATAAGAGAAAAAACAATGTGGACGGCAAAGGAAAAGGTGGAAGTCAAAAAATAACAACACAAACTTGATTCACCATGTTTTAGTTTGTCGAAAAAACGAACAAATACTCGAGCCACCGCCCCTAATCTCGTAATTACCACCACCAACAACCCAATTATGTCATCCCAAACTAATGTCCATACACACCCATAAATTACCCGTCCCACACAACGCTTATGTGCAATCAAGCAGTGAACCGCGTGGGATTTTTACATCATAAAATTGTAATTAAAAAGACCGTCATTTTCCACTGCCTGTAAACTATTCCTAATGCAACAATGATACGACTTTTTCTGTCATTTTTTCTCTCATTTCAGTCTGTTTCTGTCATTTTTTCTCTCATTTCAGTCTGTTTCTGTCATTTTTTTTTCTCATTTCAGTCTGTTTCTGTCATTTTTTTTTCTCATTTCAGTCTGTTTCTGTCATTTTTTTTTCTCATTTCAGTCTGTTTCTGTCATTTTTTTTCTCATTTCAGTCTGTTTCTGTCATTTTTTTCTCTCATTTCAGTCTGTTTCTTTCTCTTTGTTTCTCATTTCTGTCTGTTTCTGTCATTTTTCTCTTCCTGTCTTAAACAACATTCTTCTCTCGCAGGAAAAGTTGATAAATCTTTGACTCCAGAACACAAAAGAGCACAATTGTAAGGAAATGAGAGACATTATGTTCGATTATGGCAAAATGTTTCAGAAATGGTAAGAAACGACGCATATCATATTATTTCACTGTCACCCAAGCTCATGTCAAATCTACAAGCCCATGATGACGTGCCTATGAGAGGAACAAACATGTCAGTCATCTCACCTGCCCACGCCACAAACAAATATAAATGAACATGAATACAAAAGAAAAGTAATAATAATAATAATAATAATAAAGCACATCAATATTACTCCAACAGGTAACACAATACATTAATTTTGACACGTAAAAACAGTAGGAAAAAAAAGTACTCCCTGTGAGAAAAAAATACTGCTGCCACCACTTGTACTACCACCTCTACTACAACAGCAACAACTACGTACTACCACCTCTACTACAACAGCAGCAACAATAACTACTACTCTACAACTGCAATAACAACTACCCTATGTCACCACCACCACCATCACTATAGTCCTAACACGCGTCAGGCAATATAACTAAAGGTGAAGAGTTGGGATAAATATAATCTTTTAGTTCCACAGTCTGCTAGGGAGGGTGGGAGGGAGGGAGGGAGGGAGGGAGGGAGGGAGGGAGGGGGGAGGGGAGGGAGGGAGGGTGGAAGGGAGGGAGGGAAGGGGGAAGAGAGAGAGGGGGAGAGGAAGGGAGGAAGAGCTTGAAAGAAGAATATAAAGGACACACGGGGAGGGAGGGAGAGCTGGCGGCAAAGTTGGACGAAATTAATTAAGATCAAACGAGTTAGGCGACGGTAAGAAAATACGACATTTTTCTTAATATAAACTCCTCCTCGGGGGAATTCCTCTTGAAGCCAAAATGCAGGTAACCATTAAATATATAACTTGTATTTTAATTAGTATCATTAGTTATTGTTATGGGGTGGTAATGGTAATCTAATAGTGATGGTAACAGTAATCTATAATAATATAAGCGAAAGTGTGTCTGTCTGTGTGTCTGTGTGTCCGCGATAGGTGCCGCCCCCCGTGCCCCGATTCCATCATATGGCACAGTTTTGGAATCGGGTCGACCAGGAGCACATTTTAAGCCCACTTATGAGATGATCCGATTACTTAAAAAAAAAAAAAAAAATTAGTAGCCTATTAGCAAGAATTGTGAAAAAAAAAGTGGGTTGCGAGAATTGAGGAAACCTTGATGTAGGGTGATGGGTAATGGGTGAGTGAATGGGTGGGGTGATGGGTAATGGGTGTGGGGTGATGGGTGAGTGAATGGGGGGGGTGATGGGTTGGGGGTGATGGGTGATGGGTGAGGGAATAGGTGGGGGGTGATGGGTAATGGGTGAGTGAATGGGTGTGTGGTGATGGGTAATGGGTGAGTGAATGGGTGGGGGGTGATGGGTAATGGGTGAGTGAATGGGTTGGGGGTGATGTGAATGGGTTGGCGTTAATACATACATTTCTACATCCATGATTTCAGGAAAGTTAGAAGGGGCTATCTGGAGAGAGTGTGTTTGGTGGGCACAGGTGGGCACAGGGCACAGTTGGTGGGCCGAACACCAATAGCCCTCCGCAGGAGCTAGCCGAAAAGTCCGCCCGGATGGCGGCTTTGCGGCTAGTAACAGTAATAACAGTAATAACTGGGGGGGGGGGGCACTCAGTAGAGCACATACCTCCGCCCGAATATTTCATCAAATATATATATATATATATATAATATATATATATATATATATATATATATATATATATATATATATATATGCACTCAGTATGAGCGCATACCTGTGGCCGAATATTTCATCAATTGGTTGCCATGGCAACAGTTGTCAATAGATTTCATCCAAAATTAAATCAGTTCTTCCTTATACCAAATAGACTTGCTATACCGAGTTTGGTCCAAATCTATTCGCAACTTTTCGAGAAATCCTGTACACTAACAAACAGACAGACAGACAGACAGACAGACAAACAAACAGAGACAGATCGGGGTGAAAACATAACCCCTCCAACTTCGTTGGCGGAGGTAATAATAATAATAGTAGTAGTAGTTGCAAAAAATGAAGAAGAAGAAGAAGAAGAAGAAGAAGAAGAAGAAGAAGAAGAAGAAGAAGAAGAAGAAGAAGAAGAAGAAGAAGAAGAAGAAGAAGAAGAAGAAGAAGAAGAAGAAGAAGAAGAAGAAGAAGAAGAAGAAGAAGAAGAAGAAGAAGAAGAAGAAGAAGAAGAAGAAGAAGAAGAAGAAGAAGAAGAAGAAGAAGAAGAAGAAGAAGAAGAAGAAGAAGAAGAAGGTGTTACATCACATAATCCTTCCTATTCCCGGATAAACCAAAAAACACAAAAAAGTCGTACCAAAAAAAATAAGTCACTTTTAAAATATACATATAATCAAAAAGTTAGTCAAGGGAGGAAGCAGGACGAGCATTAACTATATTTTTCTCGTTACCTAATGAGCTGAACATCGACCAAGTGTTCCCCTGTACCCCATAGAAAGAGGGAAGGTAGAAGGAGAGGAGATGGAAGGGAAAGAAGGGAGTGGAGATGGAAGGAAAAGAAGGGAATGGAGATGGAAGGTAAGGAAGGGAGGGGAGATGGAAGGTACGGAAGGGAGTGGAGATGGAAGGGAAAGAAGGGAGTGGAGATGGAAGGTAAGGGAGGGAGTGGAGATGGAAGGTAAGGAAGGGAGAAGAGGCAGAGGCGAAAGTCATGGCTACTGCACATTGTGAGTGACCTTGGGAGAAAGGATGAGGAGGAACGGAAGTTACGAGAAAGAGAAAGTTGAAGACAGCAAGAGAAAAGAGCGAAGTTAGGGGAAGAGACGAGACAAAGGAGAATATGAAACAGGAAATGAAATGGTAATTAAGCATAACAAAAAATATACTAACTCTGATGATAACGATAAATTACATAAATGTATAAAGACGTCATGTTGATCATAATCACAAAATACAATTTGCACCTGAAAAAATAAAGATATTAAGCAAAATGGCGAAAAAGGAAATATTTGAGAACGCTATTTAAGGAGTTTATTAAATGTGTTCTTACTTTATTCATCACTTCAAACGCTTCATATTTCCACTCATAAGCTTGTATCAATGAGCAACGTTCCTAAACATCGATAAATACATTACTGATGAAAGAAACTATAATTATCATGGAAAAACGGCCAGACCAAACTTATCTCGTTATGAAATCTCCACACAAAAAAATCTTAAATTCATTCCATTAAAAACTCTCTCTCTCTCTCTCTCTCTCTCTCTCTCTCTCTCTCTCTCTCTCTCTCTCTCTCTCTCTCTCCTCTCTGTAAACGCACCACAACGCACACTTTTCCATGCAGGCATTTTATCAACGACACATTTGAGATGAAAACGACAGTAAGAACAAAATGGAAGTAACTAATATTCCAGCAAAGAAATTCCAGACGCAGAGAAGCAAATGCAGATGACGATATTTAAGGAAAAAAGAAACATAACCCAATGAGGCAAATTACGAAAAAAATAAATTACTGGAAGGCACGAGAGGGAACTGGAAGAAGAAAATGAGATGGAAAAATTGAAAGAAGAGAAAAAAATACACAATCGTATACGAAAGATTGAATTAAATAAAAGGTTGTCTTAATGAATGCAGGCGAGGACAAAAAAAGAAAAGTAGAGAAGGAGGGAAAGAAGAGGAGGAAAATATCAATGCAGTATTTGGAAAGAATAAAAAAACTAATTGAGGACACAGGGAGTCAGATATAGGCAAAAATAATCTCTCTCTCTCTCTCTCTCCTTTTCCTCTCTCTCTCCTCTAGACAAAGGTAAAAAATGTATCCGGACAAGAAAAAGCGGGTTGGAGGGGAGGGGGTTTACATGGGATTACTGGGAGAAAGACCCAGGAGCCTTTGGTCTAGCGAGGGTATCGCTAAAATACATACTACAAACTATAAACTATTGTAAGAAACAGTGGAAAAATGGAGGAGGAGGGGGAGGAGGAGGAGGGGGGGATTACATAGGATTAAAAAAGGAAAACAGACCCCAGGAACCTTTTGGTCCAAACGAGGGTATTGCTAACTAATACTAAAAAACTACAACTACTTGAAAGAAAACAGTTAAAAAAAATGAACTTGCCCCAAAAAGAAAAAGGGAACAGGGAAAGTTTCATATGCAAAATTAGGATTGAAAAATAAAACTACAACTACACTACCCTACAAAAATCATACGGGGGCAGATACGAATTCGCACTATCAAAACCTTTTATTTTTACAGGCCGTAAGTTTTTTTTGAATTGTTTTGTGCTGGCTCCGACAACATTGTGGTAACTTTTCCATCTTAAACGACTCTAACATTGAAAAAATTTTTTTACGGAACGGTGTGCAACGTTGACCTTTAGTTTTAAACCTTTATTCTTGTTGTCACTTGAGTTAAAAAGCTCGAATGGGTTTTTCTCTTGTTTAGTACATAAAAAACCTTTTGGGTTTTAAAGGTTTTTCTATAAAGCCCCCACGGATTCTGACCTTTAAGGAAAACATTTTAAATTTTCCGCAGTCTCTCTTCAAAAGAGAATTTCGCAGAGAGGGAAAATTTGTTTTGGTTGCCCCTTTTTTGCCTGTTCCCAAATTTTTGGCTTGATTTTTTACGAAAAAGGGCGCCCAGAATTGAACGGCATTTTCCAAGGGGGGCCCTAACCAAAGGGACGGATAATTGTGTCATTACTTGGGGTTTTTTATGTTAAATTTTACTTTAAATAAAGCCCAAAATATTTGCCTTTTTTACTGGAGCTAGCAATGCGGACGGTTTTTCGATCTTTTACTGATGAGACCCCAAACCCTTTTTTCCTGCTGTACTTCGTTAACGATTATTTGCATTTGTTTTTATTTTGGGGTTTTCCCTTGCCTATATGCATTATTTACATTTATCGGAATTGATTTTAATAGCCATTTATCATCCAATCTGATAGTTTGTCGAACACTTTGTATGAGTTCCAGTTTTCTCTAGATTGCTTTACCGCCTAATTTGGTGTCATCTGCAAATTTCGATTTTTTAGATCAAGCCGCAGTCCAGTCGTTGATATATTAAAAAAAGAGTAGGACCCAAGACCGACCCTGAGGACCCCACAGAACATCAAACCAACAATGCCTCGCCATTTTTTAAACCCTTGTTACATTGAGAGCCAATCGCCAACCCCATGAACATAATTGCTCCCCTATCCTGTCCCCTTTAGTTGGTCAAAAGTCGTTTAGGGGGAAACTGTATCGAAGGCTTTCTAAAAAATCAAGGATATCATCCGGGGGGAATTTAGCGCCCCAGTTTGAAAAAATGAAATTTAAAAAAAATCCAGTAGGTTTGTTAAGCAGGATCTCTTATTTCGAAATCCTGCTGGGAGTTTATATTGAGTTATTTTCATCAGAAAAGACACTTTTTTATCCCCAATATTTTCCAAATAGTTTAAAAAATCAGGGACGTTAGAAATTTGGCGAAAATTATTTCGAGGTTTTTACTCCTTTCTTAATATCGGTGAACTTAGCAAACTTCCACACCTGGGAAACATTTTTGTCATTAGCGATTTTTTGAAAATAATCTTTAATGGGACAAAAGTTGACTGTAAAATTGCGAATAGTCGCGGCGAGTTTTTGTCCACCCCCACCGGATTTGCTGCGTCAAGTTTCAGAAAATATTTTTGATTTTCGTCTACTTTTTATCTCTCCTTTTACCAGTCATCCCTTTTCGAGCCCCCGCATACATTTTACGGTTTTCTGGAAATGGATTTTCGTCTTTTTTAATAAATCCCGATAAAGTATTCATTATCAAACCCCATACCTTATTATCTTTTGCCAAAGAATTTTATTATCTTTCAGGGGCCCAAATTTTTTTTGACTTTTTTTTCTTATTTCGAACGTATTGAAAAACCTTTTCGGGTTTGTTTTGGTTCCTTTGAATTTTTTTTCATACTCCGTTTTTTAACTTAATTATCCTTTGGGGGCCGTTTTACGTCGTTGTATTGTCTAGAATCCCGTTGCTTTGATGTTTGTAAATTTTATACGCTCGGCGCTTTTGTCAATGATTTTTGGGATCTCTTTTTCATAAAAACTTGGTCTTTATGTTTTTCAAACGTTTTCTTACCTGGGAACATGTTTTCCACCCCGAGGGGAGTTTTTTGTGAAACATTACACTTTTTCGGCGTTTTACCTTTTAGAGGAAATCCTTTTAAAACTTCCGTTTATACCCTGTGATCTTGTAAATCTGTTTTATTAAATTTTGGGATAAAACGATTTTCTGTGAGGGTCTACATTGAAATTTTTAGCCGCATCTGTTACCGTGATCCCCTGTTTCCCAAAAGTTCACCTATATCGCAGTAACAATCAGATCAATTCGGAGTAAAAAACTAAATCAGGATACTATTATCCCTTGTAGGCTCAGGCCACTGATTTAAATAACTTCGTTTTACCATATCAAGCAAACGCATACCTTTTCTATCGCAGAATTATTATTCCCGTTTATACGAGGTAGGTTAAAAACCCACAAAAAATTTTATCGTTATTATTTTTTCCAATGACTTTATTTCGTCATACGGAGGCAATTACTTCCCCATTAGATTTGGGAGGACGATATATTTTCCCAATATTTTCAATTTACCGTTTTTTAAACTTTTCGTAGACGGGCAAATGATCTTTGTTTTTCTTTTTTTGATTTCGATTGCTTGCAAATTTTCTTTAATGTAAAGAATGCACCTCCACCTGCTTTATGGTGCGACAAAATTTTGGAATTTTTAACCTGGGAAAGGCTATTTTGTAAAAATGTTTATCTTTTTTGTTACCCAACTCTCATGATACTGACGAATCTCGTTTCGGGAACAACGTATGCAATAATTTTTTACGCTTAAAATAATGCTTCTGGCATTTGTGTAGAGTAATTTTAGTTCCTTGATAGTTTTTTGGGAACCTTGCGTGAGGGTTTACCGGGTGGGCGTCTAGGGTCCACTGTACGGGCGCTTGATTTAAATTTCTTTTTTTTGAGGGTAGTAAGTTTGTAGTTTGTAGTAGTTAGTAGTAGTAGTAGTTTGTAGTAGAGGGAGTAGTTTGTAAATAGTAGTAGTTTGTAGTAGTAGTAGTAGTAGTAGTAGTAGTAGATAGAAGTAGCAACATGAGCAGTAAGAAGTGATGTAGAAAATCAAATATTCTCACATGATAAACTCTTGATATATTCTTACATGATAAATGACTCCCCGTGTGTTATTACAGTGTACATATACATTACAAAGTGACTATTATGGTGTGCCCAGCTATGCCTCCCACTATGCCTCCTGGGGCCTGGCATAGATTGGGGGAGTGTAAAGGTAGTAGGGAACTGAAGATGATGATTGATGTATGATAGATGATAATAGATGTATGATAGATGATAATAGATGTATGATAGATGATAATAGATGTATGATAGATGATAATAGATGTATGATAGATGATAATAGATGTATGATAGATGATAATAGATGTATGATAGATGTAATAGATGTATGATAGATGATAATAGATGTTGATAGAATAAGATGTATGATAATGATAAAAGAGTATGAAGATAATAAGTATGATGATATAAAAGAGATATAGATATAATGATGTAGATAGAAAATAAGTATGATAAGAAAAGAGTATATAATGATAATAAGTAGATAGATGTAAAAAGATAATAGATGATAATAGATGTTGATAGATATAATAGATTTGATAGATATATAGATGGTTATAGATGATAATAAAATGTAGTTATATAGATGTAAATTAGATGATATAGATAAAATAGATGATATAGATGTTATAGATGATAAAAAATGATAAGTAGAAATTTATAATTTTAATGTAGTAAAAAGGGATAAAGATGATGGGGTAAAAGGGTGATGATACGTGATGATAAAAGTAATAGGGGATGGAGAGTAGCACACACAGTCCACTACTCCACTTTGCCTCACAGGTTGGCCGGTGAACTGGTAACCTGTGCTGATCTACACGCCCTTGTTCACCTTGTCCCTTGTAATATGAAGCCTTGAAACACCAGTCTCTTAATTAATGATATAGAATAGATGGGTAGGCGATGAGTGAATGGCGAAACGATATCTAGTACCGAAATTTTGCCTCTCTCTCTCTCTTCCTCTCTCCTCTCTCCTCTCTCTCTCTCTCTTTTCCTCTCTCTCTCTCCTCTCTCTCTCCTACGAAAGGATCAACGTTTTTCGGTGTTGATGTTAAATGTTTTTCTCTGATCTTTCCAGAAGCCGCATTTTGGCAGGAAAGTGAAAAGAGGGGGGAAAGAGAGAAAGAGGGGGAGGAGGGGAGGAGGGGGGGGAGGAGGGGGGAGGGGGAGGAGTCTTTACGGCATGATGGGGGTAGAGATGAGAAAAAATGGATAGATAGAAAATAAGGGAAAAAAGGGAAGGAAGAGGGATGGGGGAAAAAAAAGGAAAAAAAAGGAGGAAACATAAAAAAATGAAGAAAAGGAGAGAATTTAGTAGACAAAAAGGAGGAGGAGGGAAAGGGGGGGAGGGGGGGAGGAGGGGGAGGAGGAGGAAAAGTCGGTAGCGTAAAGCCAAAGGGATTGGACTAAGAAAAATAGTGGGGTCTCCCCCTTTTTCTCCCCTCTCTCCCCTTTTCTCTCTCCTCTCCCTCCTCTCCCCTCTTTTCTCTCTCTCTCTCTCTCTCTGGGCCAGAGTAAAAAAATTGTACTGACACAAAAAAAGATCTGCCAAAGACAAACAAAACAAAACGAAAAAAAAAACAGCAAAAATAAAATAAGAGCAAAGGAAAAGGGGTAAAAAAAAGTCGCAAAAAAAAAAAGAGAGAGAGAGAGGAGAGAGAGAGAGAGAGAGAGAGGAGAGAGAGAGAGAGAGAGAGGAGAGGGGAGAGAAGAGAGAAGAGAAGAGAAAAAGAGAGAGAAGGGGGGAGAAAAAAAAAAAAAAAACTGGAACACACACATGCAAACACACAGAAAGGGGGGCACATAAAACACGGGGACGAAAAAAATGAAAAAAAACTAGAAAAGGAAAAGGAAAAGGGGGGAAAAAAGGGGGAAAAAGAAAGGAAAAGAGAAAGAAGGAAGAGGAGGGAGAAGGAGAGGGAAAAAAGAAGGAAAAGAAAAGAAAAGAGAAGGAATAGAAGGAGAAAGGAGAGAAAAGAGAAAAAGAAGAGAAGAGAAAAGAGGGGAAAGGGGAAAGAAGGGAAGGAAAAGGAAGGGAAAGGAGGGGGGGAAAGAGAGATGAAAGTAAAGGGGAAAAGGAAAGGGAAAAGAAGGAGAAGGAGAGAAAAGGGGGGAAAGGGGAAGAAAGGAGAAGAAAAAAAAGGGGAATAGAAGGAGAGAAGAAAATAAGAAGAGAAGGAGGAAGAAAGGGGCAACGAGGAGGAATACTACCTATTGTAATGAAGGTTTTAAGACTCGTAACAAGAGCAGTCACTTGCGTATATCTTCTCTACCGGTCCTAATTAGCGTACTGTGATAAGAAATCCTGTGCCAGGTAAGTATGCCCCAGGCTTGACAAAAACTATTCTTTCAATTAATGAAGAAATTGAATAAACTTGGCTGAATATGGATTAAAACCATCCCAGGGACAACCTTAACCTTTCCTGAAAGTTTGGTTGAAATTAGGACAGAAATGGCGGACCCTGAGCTGGACAGACGGACAGTCAGTGAATTATAGCAAGAAACTCTGCGGTGACGCCTTGCCGCGTTTCACTATCTCTGTAGACTTTTATCCAATATTATATTATTATTATTATTGTTATTATCATTATTAGAGAGAGAGAGAGGGGAGAGAGAGAGAGAGAGAGAGAGAGAGAGGAGAGGAGAGAGAGGGGAGAGAGAGAGGAGAGAGAGAGAGAGAGAGAGAGAGAGAGAGAGAGAGAGAGAGAGAGAGAGAGAGAGAGAGAAGAGAGAGAGAGGGGAGAGAGAGAGAGAGAGAGAGAAGAGAGAGAGAGAGGAGAGGAGGAGAGAGAGAGATAAGAGGAGAGAGAAGAGAAGAGAGCGAGAAGAGAGGAGAGAGAGGAGAGAGGAGAGAGAGCAGAGAGAGATAGAGACGAGAGCTGAGAGAGAGAGAGAGAAGGGCGACGAGAGATGAGAGAAGAAAAGAGAGGAGAAGTAGAGAGAGAGAAGAAGAAAAAGGTGCAGGTTTTCTAGTTTACCCAATTTATACAGAAAAAAAAAGTCTTTTGAACTAAGTAAATTAAATTTCCATAAGGTTCCGCTAACTTTTCGAAGCTCCCGTGAAATATAAACAAAGCCGCTGTTTTCTGAAGAGATTTTCCAAGAGTTAACACTTTAATTGAATACAAAAATAGGCTTTCTTTCCATAAGTTCACAAATCACAAACACACACCACACACACACACATACACACACACACACACACACACACACACACACACACACACACACACATACACACACACACACACACATACACATACACACACACACACACACACACACACTCCTATATATTTCCAAAACTTAAGAATATAAATAAACCATAAATACAAATTAGTTGTTGACTCAGTCGAGAAGAAATTGCTCCCTCAAACAAATATTTACTTCTCTCTCTCTCTCTCTCTCTTCTCTCTCTCTCTCTCTCTCTCTCTCTCTCTCTCTCTCTTTTATATCCTCCACTTAACTTTTTTTCCCTTTACATTTTTTTCTCCTTTGCCCACAAGGAATAAAATACCAACCTATACTTTTCCGTCATTAAGAAGTTTGTTTAATCAATCTCTCCATCATTTACTCTTTACTTAAATTTTACTTTATTTACTCTTTTACTTTTCATCTTTCCTATTTTTTTTTCATCTTCTCCTCTTTTCATCTGTCTACCTCCCCTCACCTTGACCCCTACATATCCTGGTCCCCCAAAAGTTCCCCCCACATCACAGGGAGGGGATGAGGGGGTTGAGGGGGGGGGGCGGGAAATTCACTACGGTATATCCTGTTATTCATACAAAAATGAAAAAGTAATATTAATAACAATAACAAATAGATATAAACATCGAGAGGGGAGAGAGAGAGGAGAGAGAGGGGAGAGAGAGAGAGAGAGAGAGGGGAGAGAGGGGAGAGAGGGAGAGAGGAGGGGAGAAGAGAGAGAGAGAGAGAGAGAGGGAGAGAGAGAGAGGAGAGAGAGGGGAGAGAAAAGAGGAGAGAAAAGGAGGAAGAAACTGGTCTGGGTTGAATGACGCGCTTAAAAGTTTCGACAGTCAATTCGTGTTAATTTTTCTTCTCAAATCTTTCGTGAAAAGTGTAGCAAAATTTCAAAATATGCCAGTTACGAGCAGTCTTTACTTTAACGAGCAGGCTATGTCTTTTTAATCCATTTCTTTTTAATGTCACCTCTTAAAGATCATTAAATATATTACTAAAAATTTATCGTCTATAAAAGTCAAAACTCTAGAAAAATAGCACTGAAAATAGCATGCCTCTCTCTCTCTCTCTCTCTCTCTCTCTCTCTCTTCTTTCCTTCCTCGTGTCTTCTCTCCCTTCTCTATTTTTTCCATTTCCTGACTCACTCCTCTTTCTATGAATTTTCCATTTCACTACTCTGAATAATCATTAACAGTATTCTTATTCCTTGTTACTTATTACTATCACTACTGTCATTATCTATTTGATTTTTACATTGCCCAAACTTTTCTACCCTTACTACTTCATCTTAATTCTTTTCTTTATTTTTTCCTTTTCTTCAACCTCTCCCTTGTGAAATTTATCTTCATATAATCCCTTCTTCACTTCATTCTTATTTCTTTCCCTTATTCCTCCACTTACACCTCTCTTATCTTCCTATATCTCCTCCTTTACTGCTCCTCCTCCTCTTCCTTTCTTCTTCTCCTCCTCCTCCTCCTCCCTCCTCCTCCTCCTCCTCCTCCTCCTCCTCCACATTCACAT
The DNA here is from genome assembly GCA_016584305.1 of Chionoecetes opilio. Taxonomy (NCBI): domain Eukaryota; kingdom Metazoa; phylum Arthropoda; class Malacostraca; order Decapoda; family Majidae; genus Chionoecetes; species Chionoecetes opilio. The sequence goes on along the minus strand of JACEEZ010002966.1, from coordinate 137,421 downwards.
TCACATCCACCTCCTCTTCCTCCTCCTGCTCCTCCTCCTCCTCCTCCTTCGTCAGCGAATCAGGGGCTGGATGTTCGAACGTTCGTAACTTTCCGCCTCTAAGAGCATCTTGGAGTGTTCATAGCGGCCATCTTAGATCTTGGGCTACGAACACTACAAAATGTATTATCAAAGGATCGTCCGAATGTTCTTAGCTCACGATGATGCGATCTTCAAGCTCGTTCCGTTCCGTTCCGACCATGAGGAATGGAACTCAGCTGACTGTCGCTTGGCCAATCAGAGGAAAGATTTCATCAACCTTTGAGATTGTTAGCCAATCATAATGCAGTTAGAATGTAAACAAATATCATATGGCGCGTCTCCACACAATAAATTACAAACTTATAACCTCAATATAACATGAACTGGTAGAATTCTATTTCTTTCCTGCCCTTAGGTCTCACTAGGAGGTTATTGGTAGGGTTAGATAAGGTTATAATAAGGTTAGGTTGGATATATCCGGTCATTTTCGCCCACATGCCATTTCGCCACACCATGGAGTCATTTCGCCCACACTATGGAGTCATTTCGCCCACGCTATGGAGTCATTTCGCCCAAGGTTACTGGTGGTTCATTCCATTTCTGCCTGCGCATTCCTATTTTATTCGTCGGCGAGTGTTCCTATTTTAACCGTGCTTCTGAATTCAGGATTAAATACCAGCAATAGCCTGAACAGTTAGGTTAGGTTAGGTTGGCCAGTTGACTATATGTCTAGGTTAGGTTAGTGATTGAGCGGGGGTGATTCCCCCCCAGCTCAGCACCGAAATAATACCGACTTGACATATTACAGTAGATGGGTTAGGTTGAAATGAAAGCCTGCATTCTAGTGATTTTTATCTGCTTTAACCCCACAATTTCAGTGGTCGTGAACTTGCCTAGAATAACATCTCGCTACCCCAGCTTCCATCATTGAACCATTCATTCATTACTTTCGCTTTACTCACATACCATCTCTTAGGGTTGGAGTAGAGTGTACCTACTCTTCTCAGACATCCTTGCCCACCAATCACACATTCCTTTATCCTCTACATACCCTTTTAGGTAAATATGCAGTTTCAACCAATACTCCCTTTTGACCAATATTCTTGACATAACTGGGGGGGCTACGCCCCCCAAGACCCCCTGCTAGTTACTAATCTAACCCGGGCATTGATTACGTAACCTAACCTCACTGGGGGGGGGTTTCGCCCCCCAGATCCCAATGTGTTATTTTTTCATTTACGACAGCTTTTGTGTGGGTTAGAAATACTCCTTATAATAAGAACGAAACGTTAAGGGTACTTAAAACCACCGATTGGTTGTGTTGTATTGTATTGGTCTAAACTACACAACTATGTATTTCACTTTTCCACCTACAGTACATGCATTCCACGCACTAGTACACCGGTGCTCGAATGTCTCTTTATCTTTGCCTCTCCGTAGCATTGATGAGAGGAGGATGCAGTCAGTTCGTACACAAGTTGTTTCGTACACCAGTAGATTCGATCATTCGTAGACCTAAAAGTTGTTTCGTAGTCTATATGAAACTATAGGTGTTTCGTACACTCAGGTCAGAGTTTAACTTGATGACTAGAGTTACGAAACGACACACCAGGTATATATGTACGAAAAAAACCAAAATCTGTGTACGAAACAGCTAACAAAACCTGGGTACGAAACAACTTGTGTACGAAACTCCCTGTATTGCTAGTCCATCCGTATCCTTCACTTGACTCATTCTCTCCATCTCATCCTTGTCTCCTATTCTCCTCCTTCACTTCCCGCATCTTCCTCTCCCATATCACTTCTAGCACAAGACATATTTCTTTTTTATTTGCACTTCACTCATTCCGGTCACCTATAGGCATTCGGCAGCATACCATTCATTGCACCCTTTATTTTAAGTCACATTCCCCCTACAGCGTCCTGACCAACCATAAACAACTCAACATGAAATAAACAACTAATAACATAACTTTATATGGCTTGTATATTAGAAAAACCTTCATCATGCGACCCTACGAACAGTGTGCGAGTGGTCTTCAGCAACCTTAGCACTACGGTGGAACAACGAACAAACATGGCGGATGGATGTTCGCAAAGATCGTTTGATAATACCTCTAAACGCGTTACGAACGTTCCAAGATCAATCTAAGTGCAAAGATGATCTTAGAGACGTGTTACGAACGTTCGAACATCCAGCCCCAGTGCAACACGCGCAAGACATAACAGTCGCCGCCTTGCCCGTTCCTCCTCCACCCGGCAATCAGGCGCGGCTCAACTAATTGCATTCTCCTCCTCCTCTCACCTACCTGACTAAGCGTTTCATTGCCTCGTCCGCACCTCGTCAACGTGAGAGAGAGAGAGAGAGAGAGAGAGAGAGAGAGAGAGAGAGAGAGAGAGAGAGAGAGAGAGAGAGAGAGAGAGAGAGAGAGAGAGAGAGAGAGAGAGAGAGAGAGAGAGAGACAGAGAGAGAGAGAGAGAGAGAGAGAGAGAGAGAGAGAGAGAGAGAGTGTGTGTGTGTGTGTGTGTGTGTGTGTGTGTGTGTGTGTGTGTGTGTGTGTGTGTGTGTGTGTGTGTGTGTGTGTGTGTGTGTGTGTGTGTGTGTGTGTGTGTGGAGAGAAAGAGTGTGTGTGTGTGTGTGAGTGAGAGAAAGAGTGTGTGTGTGTGTGTGAGAGAAAGAGTGTGTGTGTGAGTGAGAAAGTGTGTGTGTGTGAGTGAGAGAAAGTGTGTGTGTGTGAGTGAGAGAAAGAGTGAGTGTGTGTGAGTGAGTGAGAGCATACAAACTAATCTTACTAGAGGCATACAAACTATAATCCATTCTAGGCCTCTATATGACAAGCTAACAATGCCAATATATAACAAGTAATGGCCGGTATCCACAATAAGCCACCACTACAAGCCTACATCCCCTTCCTTCCCCTTGGCTTTCCCATTGGTTTTCCCTTGGTTTTCCCCTTCTTTCCCCTTAGTTTTCCCCCTTATTTCCTTGTTTTTTCCCTTCTTTCCCCTTAGTTTTCCTTTTTTTTTTTTTCCATTTTCTCTTTAGTTTTCCCCTTCTTTCCCCTTGGTTTTCCGTACTTTCCCCTTGGTTTTCCGTTCTTTCCCCTTGGTTTTCCGTACTTTCCCCTTGGTTTTCCGTTCTTTCCCCTTGGTTTTCCGTACTTTCCCCTTGGTTTTCCGTTCTTTCCCCTTGGTTTTCCGTTCTTTCCCCTTCTTTCCCCTTTGTTTTCCCCTTCTTTCCCCTTGGTTTTCAGTTCTTTCCCCTTGGTTTTCAGTTCTTTCCCCTTGGTTTTCCCCTTCTTTCCCCTTGGTTTTCCCCTTCTTTCCCCTTGGTTTTCCGTTCTTTCCCCTTGGTTTTCCCCTTCTTTCCCCTTGGTTTTCCGTTCTTTCCCCTTGGTTTTCCGTTTTCCCCTTGGTTTTCCTTCTTCCCCCTTGGTTTTCCGTTTTCCGTTCTTTCCCTTTAGTTTTCCCCCTTCCTTCCCTTGGTTTCTCCCTCTTCTTTCCCTTTGGTTTTCCCCTTCCTTCCCCTTTGTTTTTCCCGTTTCCTTCCCCTTCTTTCCCTTTGGTTTTCCCCTTCATTCCCCTTGGTTTCCCCTTTTCCCCTTAGTTTTCCCCCTTCTTTCCCTTTGGTTTTCCCCTTCCTTCCCCTTGGTTTTCCCCTTTTCCTCATACTTGCCCTTGGTTTTCCCCTTTCCCTTTGGTTCTCCCCCTTGGTTTTCCCCTTGTATGGCGGGAGGCAAGGCAACGAGAAGGTAACGAGGCCATAACCATAAGAACCTTAACTTATGAAAAAGACTTAAGAGTGATGAGTAGCACATAATGTTGGCTCCTCATAATGTTATCCTTGTTTCCTCATAACTCTTAACTTCTCTCTCGGTGTTATAGGGATGTGTAATTAAGGGATTAAGGGGAACGTAGCTAGATTTTTGTGATAATTGATACAAAAATAGTTATAGATGAAGAAACAGAAAAAATAATTAGTCTCAATGTAAAATAAATTATATATATATGGAGTAAAAGAAAAAAATGAAATGAGATCGAGATGTGAAAATGAAAATATGTGAAATTGAGGGAAACTTAGCTAGATTTCCGTGATGATTAAATAAGAAAGGAAAAATGAAGTACAAGAATAATAAATAAGAAGTCTGATATTTTAAATGTAAATAGTAAAAATGGAGTCAAATTGAAAAACGTATCTAACCTCAATACGCTAAACTAACTATGCATTGATAGAGGTAAGTTGAATACATATGAATTATCCCGTAACTACACGCAAGTCACGGCCACATTAATCCATGTTAATGAGCTATTAGGGAAAAAATATTGCCTGGCCTTGATGTAGTTTTGGCCATTATAACTATATCGTCTGGCTCGCTTGATTGCAATACGCTATTATTTCCCTCTTAGTTCAGGTGTTAATGAGGGGTGAAGGGAAAGGTAGGGGGGAGGGAGGGAGGGAAAGGTAGGGGGGAAGGAGGGAGGGAAAGGTAGGGGGGAAGGAGGGAGGGAGGGAAAGGTAGATAGGAGGGAGGAAAAGGTAGGGGGGAAGGAGGGAGGGAAAGTAGGGTGAAGGAGGGAGGGAGGGAAAGGTAGGTAGGAGGGAGGGAGGGAAAGGTAGGAAGGAGGGAGGGAAAGGTAGGTAGGAGGGAGGGAAAGATAGGAGGGAGGGAGGGAAGGGTAGGGGGGAAGGAGGGAGGGAAAGGTAGGAAGGAGGGAGGGAAAGGTAGGTAGGAGGGAGGGAAAGGTAGGAAGGAGGGAGGGAAAGGTAGGAAGGAGGGAGGGAAAGGTAGGTAGGAGGGAGGGAAAGGTAGGAAGGAGGGAGGGAAAGGTAGGTAGGAGGGAGGGAAAGGTAGGTAGGAGGGAGGGAAAGGTAGGAAGGAGGGAGGGAAAGAGGGAGGGAGGGAGAGAAGGGAGAAAACAACGGTATTTCTATCTCGTGTATTAGGTCGATATAACGATTAGCTGTTGCGTAAGGAAATAAAAATGACACTCTTACCAATCCTAATCATGACCAAACACATCCTGATTATACCCTAAGCCTTGGAAATGAGTTCACGATAAGCAGCCTCCGGGATATTGAGAAAAGGAAAGGAAAAAAGGGTGTTCAGAATGATTGCCGATTGTAAAGATTATAGTAACGAGGAACACGTTGCCGCAGCGGCTTATCGGGTTTAATGACGACGAGAGAGAGAGAGAGAGAGAGAGAGAGAGAGAGAGAGAGAGAGAGAGAGAGAGAGAGAGAGAGAGAGAGAGAGAGAGAGAGAGAGAGAGAGAGAGAGAGAGAGAGAGAGATTTAATGCTAAAAGGGGGAAATGTGCCAGACAGAGAGACAGAGAGACAGACTGAGAGAAAGACAGACATACAGACATACAAATAAAGAGAGAGACGAGAGACAGAGACATACAGAGAGAAAGACAGAGTAAAAGAGAGAGAGAGAGAGAGAGAGAGAGAGAGAGAGAGAGAGAGAGAGAGTCTGGTAATGACGTGAGGACCGAAAGATGCTGATGAACGAGGACATGAACGATGAAGACTGTGGCGAGGAGGAGGAGGAGGAGGAGGAGGAGGAGGAGGAGATGAGGAAGAGGACAGGAGTAATAAAGGCGACGCCGAGGAAGTGGTTGTGAGCGAGATAGTGGACTGAAATTAGGCTATGGACTGTTAACGATGAAGAAAACGAGAGCGGGGACATGAGCAAGGCAGGAGGTACTAAACAAAAACAATATGACCTTGACAACGAGGAAGAAGAGGAGGATTGAGAGGACGAGGACGAGGTTTACAGGAACTACCACGTGTAGGTCTCGCGGCCTCTTATAGCTTCCTTATATTCTTATGCTCATATGTTCTAGGTGTGGACAGTTTGGGCAGGTGTGTACAGGTGTATGATAAGGTCCAGACAGGTGTGTGGTGAAGCTTCTCGGCTAAACACAAGGGAGGGAATGACCGAGCCGCGACACCACAACAGTTTTACTGGGCGCCCAATACTTGTCTTTCTCTGATTTTGCAAATACCTAAAACTATCAATATCTAGATAGTCTTGATGTGGTACTTTAAGAGTTTTTAAGGTGTCATGCAAGCTTTAAGTATACTACACACTAAAAAAAAAGTGCAACTTTTCACCTTTAAAGGTGCAAAATGATGCCGCAGATCTTGCACCTTTAAGGGTGCAAAGTTGCACCTCTTAAGGTGCAACCCCCCTTAGGGGTGCAACTGTGCACCCTTATGGGTGCACAGTTGCACCCTTATTAAGGGTGCAAAAACTGTGGCATACTTTTGCACCTTTTTTTCTTAAGTGTGTATAAACACACAATGACCAGCATTACATACGTCTTTTATATAGCAACATTAAGATAAGTTGGTGTTGAAATTCACGATCCCCTTTCAATTCCCAAGTGTTATATCTTGCCCCGCAACACACAGCCCCCGTTGCCAGGGTTTTCAGGATGGTGAGGGCAAAGGGAGGGGCCAGGTCGTCTAAGTCAGTGTTCTTCAAACTTTTATCATCGCGACCCAGTTTCATTTTATGCATTACTTTCACGACCCTATTGTACGTCTGTTGCTGCTTTCTGTCTCCGATGTGATTTTTTTTACAATTACATACATACATACATATGCTTATAAATGCATACAAGTGCATTGCATATATAAGTGCATGCATATATACATACATGCATCTATGGATTCAAAATGATTGCATTTGTTCGAGTGTGCCAATGTAAATTTTATTTATTAAAAGTATTTTTTAAAATATGTAGAAGTACTGTGTAAATTGTAACTACGTAAGTAGAGAAAAATAGTATTGAATGATTGGCAAGTGAAGATTATGCGTACATGTCCTGCCTTCTCCCATCGGCATTATCTCTCTCTCTCTCTCTCTCTCTCTCATTAATGCATTTCACATACTTTTTATATCATTTACGACGTGGCGACCCACTGAGCAAAAGCTCGCGACCCGGTATTGGGTCGCGACCCGTACTTTGAAGAACCCTGGTCTAGGTCGTCTGTGGCACACTATAGACTCGGTTCAGTGACACGCACGTCCACACAAGTCTTGCATTCCGCTCAGGACATCGGTGAGTATTGGTTTGCTTGGAGAGGACAGGCGGAAGGCACGACACCTCCCATGCTATTGAGATTCTTACCCTCTACCCACTTTCTTCCTTAATGCCTCCCTCACACCTTTCCCCTTCCCCTTCTTCCTTAATCCCTCCCTTACTCCTCCTCCCCTCCCCGGCACTGTATTCATGGCCGCTGGTTCACTGTTATTCCCTTGCCTCTATCTCACAGTCTTCGTGAATTCGGTCTCTGAGAATACTACTCCAGAAATTATTTATCCTTCCTGCCACCTAACACTCAAGATCGTGATTTAATTGTTTTTATATATGCTAAATTGTAATTATTTTTCTTTATTCATTTTAAGAGACAAGATCGCGATGTGATATTTGTTAAATTTGCTAAATCGTTACACTTTTTTATTATACTTTTTTAAGCTTGATTATATATATTATTAGTTGAGTTTTATATGATTATGTAGGCCTACTCAAATGTTATATATCACAATATTGTCAGTTTTGTGTGATTCGATGCGCACGTGTTTGTAAGCCTCCCTGGTTTTGCGTTTCTCAGGTGGTTCTTAAAGGATGACAGACTTCGAGGATTACATGTGTTAATTTATTCTCCATTAACCCCTTGAGACCCAGAACGTAATTTCCATTGTAATTTAGGTGCCATTAGAAGATATTTAGTGACTATAAGCAAGATTTTATAGTTATGACCTGTTTAGTATCCTTGTCCACTAACTTATTTGGTATATTCAGTGACTTCTTAATTTTATCGCTCGACAACTTAATTTTTTTTATATTAACGAAAGATATAGGCGTGAAAGGGTTAAGGTAGTTTGCCATCGAGCTCCCAATGTTCCTCCTTTCCCACCGCTGTTGCTCTTACATATTTCCAAGATTTGTAGACTTTCAAAATGTTTTATTCACGACATGGATAAAATAAACACTAGTGACATCAGTAATGCATAGATTCTGAATGTGTAGTTGAGCTTTATTACATCATTTCATTTCAAATACAACGCTCGAAATATGGAGCTTAAGTATCTATCACAAATTTATGCAGTAGAATAATTCTATTGTATGTATATAATGCTTTTACAATGACAATAAAATGCAAATCCGATTCATATTGTAAATTTCACCCGTCCTACATGTGAAATATGATCAGTGACTGCCAGGCATTCCATTTGATCATTTGTTTCATAACACGCTGACAAAAATGCCTGCAGAGGAAACTCCTTTTCATTTATTATATAGAGACACGAGAAATATAATCGCATTGAGATCATTCAGTTCGATTAAGTTTATGTGGTAAAAGTATGAAGTACAAAACATGAATAAGAACCAGTATAATCAAAACATAAATGTAGGCAAGTATTATCAACGTTCGGTCTTTTGGTTTTTTTACGTTGGAGCCTATAGCGCTTGTAGGCTTTTTTTTTTTTTTTTTTTTTTTTTTCCATTGCGTCATCGTGTAACAGTTCCTGGTTCACAATTAGCACCGAGACGAGGACACGGCGGGACACGCGCGCCCATTCATCGGATAAAGTGGCAGCAATTGGTCCTCGTGTCCACTATATAGACGGTCGGTGAAGCGCGATTAGTGAGAAGCGTTGCGGCGATAAGGCACCTCACCTGTCAGCGCCACAATGCCAGCGCCACAATGCCAGCGCCACCACGACTACTGAACGGGCCAAGAGGTTAGTAATGCACCATAACACCATTTTCTCTCATTTTCTTCACCTAAATACCCTATTAAACCTGTTGTTCCCTGCATCACCCAAGAGTATGAGGTCAAATATAGGAATAAGAACGAGTATACAAGAGGTTAGTTATGGCTCACAACACATTTTTCTCTAATTTCTTTCACCTAAAATCCCTCTTAACCCCTTCACACCCAAATCTTTCCTCTGCTAAATAAAATCGAATGTTGTCGAGCCATAAAATTACGAAAAGTACCTGAATATAGCAAAATAGTTAGTCGACAAGGATATAAAACAGGTCATATTTATAAAATGTTACTTATATTCACTAAAAGTCTTCTAATGGTAGCCAAATTACAATGAAAATTACGTTCTGGGTCTCAAGGGTTAAAACTGTTGCTCCTTTCGTTACTCAACCCATCAGCTTCAGACAGTCGGTCAGACGTTAACACACGAGCAAAACAAACATGGGAACCTACAGTATGGCTCACTAAAAAGGCACAACAGATAGTAATAGTTCACAAAAATTTACACCATACTCTCAACACCTGCAAAAAAAGAAGTTGAACAAACAAGTGGAAACCGCAGTCACCAATAACAATAAATAAAACAAAAAATATATAAAAAATTCGTGTCAAAATATAAAATCTATAATAAGATAAGCGAAAGTGTGTGTGTCTGTCTGTGTGTGTGTGTGTGTGTCCGCGATAGATGCCGCCCCCCGTGGCACAATCCCATCATATGGCACAGTTTTGGAACCAGCTCGACCAGGGGCACATTTTAAGCCCACTTATGAGATGATCCGATCACTTTTTTCTTTTTTTTAGTAGCCTATTAGCGAGAATTGTGAAAAAAAAAAATGTGGGTTGCGAAATTGAGGAAACCTTGATGTAGGGTGATGGGTAATGGGTGAGTGAATGGGTGGGGTGATGGGTAATGGGTGTGGGGTGATGGGTGAGTGAATGGGTGGGGGTGATGGGTTGGGGGTGATGGGTTGGGGGTGATGTGGTGATGGGTGAGGGAATAGGTGGGGGTGATGGGTAATGGGTGAGTGAATGGGTGTGTGATGATGGGTAATGGGTGAGTGAATGGGTGGGGGTGATGGGTAATGGGTGAGTGAATGGGTGGGGGGTGATGGGTAATGGGTGAGTGAATGGGTGGGGGGTGATGGGTAAGGCGTTAATACATACATTTATACATCCATGATTTCAGGAAAGTTAGAAGGGGCTATCTGGAGAGTCCTGTGTTTGGACCACCTGTCCTGTGTTTGGACCACCTGTGTTTGGTGGGCCGAAGGCCCACCAATAGCCCTCCGCAGGAGCTAGCCAAAAAGTCCGCCCGGAGGGCGGCTTTGCGGCTAGTAATATAATATAATATAATATAAAAATCTCTGAAAAAAAAAATATCGTGTTGAAAAAAAAATCGATCAATTATTAGAGTCTGACAACGCTGGTGGCGGGGCGTCGTAGAATAAACAAGAATATGATCGTTTCAGTCGTGCAATCTTGGTAAAAAAAGGTCATTAATCATACATACAGACACACAACATGACTCAGACTGATGCAACGGAAGGGTCATGAAAAATACTCATCACATCAAAATATAATGGTAGTAATTAATATGCTTATGGTTTGTTTCTGGCTAAATATGTTGAGCGAATTTTTTTTTTTTTTACGCTGATATCTCCAAAAAAAAATGTACGAAAAAATAGAGCAACTTAACGAGACCTTAACTAGATTTCCGAGATGATTATTAAAAAAAAAGTATAAATGAAGAAACAGAAAAGTAATACCGAAGTACTCTTACTGCTCTCGTGCTTAAGTGAACTCTTTGTCTTATTATTGTTGTTGTTTTTGCCTGTATGCCTCCGGGTGATATTAAAATTATTATTATTATTATTATTATAGAGGTATATAGCTATTATCAATTATTTGCTTTAGTACTTAAGTTCATTCCCTCGTCCATATATTATGTTGTTGTTTTTTCTTGTATGCCTTCGGGTGAGAATTAAATTATTATTATTATTATCATTATCATTATTATTTTTATTATTATTATTATTATTAATGTCAAAAAATAGTAAACATAATGGAAATAATGGAATATTTAATTATATATTAGTTTTTTAATAATGGGATGTTGTGGGTGTGACTGTGAAGGACATCCCGTCACGCCGCGTCACAATAAATCATCCCTTGTTAATTCAGGCGACAGATGTACCAGTCACAAAGCTGATGGTTTTATTGCACTAACCTGATAAATGCACCTGTTTTGTCACCCTGCGTTTATGTATTATAAGATGATGAACGAGAGTATAGAGGTGGGGATGAAGCGGGTGTTCACGTTTAATTTGTTTTACGTTGGAGCCTATAGCGCCTGTAGGCTTATGGAGAGTCGTGATGTTGGTCGATCTCGCCCGTTAGTGGCGCAGGCTGGATTTTTATAGTGACACCTGTGAAAAATACAAATTAAGAGGGAAAATTCAATGAAAAACATACACAAAACAAAAAGGCGAAAGGCTGACCAAGATTAAAAAGATGAGATAAAATGTACAAAGAGGAGAAAGAAGGAAAATTATATTACAAAAAAAAATTAAGAGATGAGGCGAAAAAACACTAAATAAATACAAGAGAAAACATCATGAAATCAAGACAAAACAAAGAGGCGAAACAAGAGTATACACGCCATATTTCCAGCAGGGTCCCTTGACAGGAGTTAATTAGTATCGTGTTACCTGGACCGGCACAGATAACCTTCTACCGGCCTCTTAGCTCTTCTTCACATTCCCTAACTCAACCCTCCTCGTCCCTCTCACCCCTTCAACCATCCCTCTTACCCCTTCAACCATTCCCCTCATCCCTTCAACCATTCCTCCCTCCATCCCTTCAACCATTCCTCCCTCCAGCCCTTCAACCATCCCTCCACCCCTTCAACCATTCCTCCCTCCAACCCTTCAACCATTCCTCTCTCCCCTTCAACCCCTTCAACCATTCCCCTTCCTCCCAACCACCCCTTTTCAGTTTTGTTTTCACCGTGAATAATTTGCTCCATTCTTATATATTCTCTTTACATAATAATCTCTCTCTCTCTCTCTCTCTCTCTCTCTCTCTCTCTCTCTCTCTCTCTCTCTCTCTCTCACGTGCCACCCATTCAGCCACTGCCTCCCTACCCGATCTCCATCTCCCTTATCTCTTCCTACCTCATTAATTAAAGACGGAAAAGACACAAGATTCAAGGACGATCTCTCTCTCGCTCTCTCTCTCTCTCTCTCTCTCTCTCTCTCTCTCTCTCTCTCTCTCTCTCTCTCTCTCTCTCTCTCGGGATATTTCTTATTCAACTTTACGAACTTTACGAACTTTACGAAAGTGTTTGGTGGGCTGAAGGCCCACCAAACACTTTCCCTATTGAGTCTAATGGTGTCTTTCTCTGACCGTCTGGTGGTTGAGAGAGAGAGAGAGAGAGAGAGAGAGAGAGAGAGAGAGAGAGAGAGAGAGAGAGAGAGAGAGAGAGAGAGAGAGAGAGAGAGAGAGAGAGAGAGAGGTACATGACTTTGCATGTCGATGAGCAAACCATTATTCACAAAAACCCATTGATACTTTTTTTAAACTTTGATGTACGTTCTATTGAAAATATATAAAATTTAACCTAATGTAAATATGAAAATACACAGCGAAACACCCAGAAATTGAAAACAAATCACACATTGAAACTTTGTACTTTTCACGCGAGGGTTTATTTTTATTTTTGTATTCTCTTAATTTTGTGTTTCTATCCCTTGTTTGTTTGTTTTTTGTTTTTCTTAAGTTAAACTGTAATATATGTAAATAAAAAAAATATATATAAAAAAAGCGGCCAAACAACACACCAGACAGGTGCAGGCTGGCTATTGGTGGCTCAACCTGTGACGTCGAAAAACCGAAGAACAATGTTACGAATACAAAACTTTCCGACTGTTCTTTAAGGTAAGGTCTTTGTCAAGGTCGCTTTAAGAGAAAAAGTGACCCTGGTCTTTACATGGGGGGTCTTTACATGGGGGGTCTTTACATGGGGGGTCTTTACATGGGGGGTCTTTACATGGGGGGTCTTTACATGGGGGGTCTTTACATGGGGGGTCTTTACATGGGGAGTCGGGGTCGCGATTGTTTTCCTTTCTTTTCTTTCTTTCTTTTCTTTTCACACCGACTCCAGCATCACCATAATTGCCTCCGACTCCACAGCCCTGACTGCTGCTATTACTAACATTCTTACTTCCAGAAACACATTTACACACACTCAAATACACATACACACAATCAAATACACATACACAACATACAGACATACATACAACATACATACAGACAATTTATATCTTCACTTTAAAAATTTGCAATGATAATTTACACAATACGTCAATTCCACCACTTGTACTTGCTGCTATTACTAACATTCTGATTTCTAGAAACACTAAAAAAAACATTTAAAACCCTTATATAAACAGATAATAAACGCAAAACATTTCGTTAAAATATTCCTAATCCAATAATAAAACTTCTCTTATGACAAAGTTAATGTCAGATCATACCCCACCCAACACAAAAAAAATCCAAGTGCATGAAAACCCGGGTCTCCTATTACTATTACACTATTATTACTATTACTATAACTCCTATTACCTCTTTTACACTATTATTACTATTACTATAACTCCTATTACCTCCTTTTACACTATTATTACTATTAATATTACTCCTATTACCTCCTTTTACACTATTATTACTATTACTATTACTCCTATTACTTACTTTTACACTATCATTACTCCTATTACCTCCTATTACACTATCATTACTATTACTCCTATTACCTCCTTTCCCTCTGTCCCGTCAAAGACCAACCCGCGTGGCAGCAAACACAAAACTCATTAGTGTGGGTTTTATCGGTCCCACGAGCAACGTACAGAAGGAGGAGGGAGAGGAATCAAAAGGGATGAGAGGAAGGAAGGCACAGAGGCAGGAAAAAAACATTAGCATTCGCATGAGTTATTTTAGCTGAGTTGTGGTAGAAATGATGGTGTAGTAGAAGTAGTAGTAGTAGTAGTAGTAGTATAGTAGAAGTAGAAGTAGAAGTAGAAGTAGTAGTAGCAATAGTAGTAGTAGTAGTAACAGTAGTAGTGGTAGTGGTTAGCAGATGTAATATAAGTAACAGTAACATTTGTGGTGATAAAAAAAAGTTGATTCCTGAACCCTCCAATAATAAAACCACATCCTTGAGACAATATTTCGAAATCATGCCTATGCTACTACCACCACTACTACTATTAATACTAATAATGCTAGTAAAAATAATGATAATATAAAATATCAGATACTGAATAACAATAACAATGACACACTGCTACTGCATGACTACATTTTCATGGATGAAGGAGGTAGGGAGGGAGGGAAGGAGAGAGGAAGGAGTGAGGGAAGGAGGAAGGAAGGAGAGGAAGGAGGCAGAGAGGAAGGAGGGAGGGAAGAAGGAGAGAGGAAGGAGGCAGGGAAGAAGGAGAGGAAGGAGGCAGGGAAGAAGGAGGGAGGAAGGAAGGAGAGAGAAAGGAGGGAAGGAAGGAGGAGAGAGGAAGAAGGGAAGAAGGAGAGAGGAAGGAAGGAAGAAGGAGAGAAAGAAGGAGAGAGGAAGGAGGGAGGGAAGCAGGAGAGAGGAAGGATGGAGGGAAGAAGGAGAAAGGAGAGGAAGGAGGAGGAAAGGAGAGAGAAAGGAGGGAAGAAGCAGAGAAGGAGAAGGAAAAGAGAGAGAAAGGAGAGAGGACAGAGGGAAGGAGAGAAGGAGGGAAGCGAGGCAAGAACCCTCGTCTCCGCGGCTTCACTGGCACACAAATTGCTACAAATGAGAAGAGAAGTGAATCGTCCCCATTGGCATGATTTTTTAGCCCACTCACTGCCTGTTTATTGCGGCGTTGTTTTCAAGGTTACAGGCCGAGAGAGAGAGAGAGAGAGAGAGAGAGAGAGAGAGAGAGAGAGAGAGAGAGAGAGAGAGAGAGAGAGAGAGAGAGAGAGAGAGAGAGAGAGAGAGAGAGAGAGAGAGAGAGAGAATAAAAGGACTAAAGTTACAACACACCAAACATTGAACCTCGTATCATAGGAACAAATATATATGTATTAAATGACTGAAGGAAGGAGAGAATAAGAAATATGAATGTAATGAATGAAGGAGACGAAGAAATATGAATGAAATGAATGAATGAAGGAAGGAGAGATGGGGGGACGGAAACTGTACGTAAGGAGAGAGTGAAAGAATAAACAAGCAACACTGACAGCCACAAAACAAAAATAAAAACAACACATTCTCAGACACAAAACATAAATGCTAAAAATATGAGTTCCTTTCTCTCTTCATCTCTCCCCATCCACCACCCACACTTTTCCCTCCCTATTCTTTCCTCTCACGTAACTTGCCTCCTTTCCCTCCCTCCCTCCCCCTTACACCTCCCTTCCTCCCCCAACCCTTCTAACACACACACCCCTTTACGAGCTCTGAGTCTGAAATACCTCTGCTATATATTCCATGAATCCTTATAATTTAAAAAAGTTGAGGAGGAATGCAATCAAAACTCGTCTCTCTCCTCTTCTCTTTACCTCCCTCTTCCTTGTACTTCCTCACCCTCTCTCATGTTCCTCTTCTGCCTCCTCCTCCTCCCACTGGTTCCTACTCCTCTTCCTCCTACTCCTCTTCTTCCTCTCTCGTTCCTCTTTCTCCTCCTCCTTCTCTCTCGTTTCTCTTCCTCCTCCTCCTCCCTCTTGTTCCTCTTCCTCTTTCTCCCTTCTTAGCCACTGTATCATGCCACGGCACATCATGTCACTCCCAGCTGTGTGGTTGAGCGCATACCACGCTCATACCACACTCACATGGACACCCACTCACTGCCAGGCATGCATAACTATACATACAGGATCAGCTTTCACTCCTCACTCACTCGCTTCTCCGTCCACTACACTAATCATGTCACTACCTAGTACACTCATTTACTTCATTTTCTACACCTGTTATACGTATTATTTACCTATTTATGCCATCCCCTTAGACCCCTTGCCCTCTCCTCCCCCTCCACACACACACACACATGCCGCCAACCTCAGCCCACAACGCTAACCACTTGTTTACTGTTTCCAGCCCGCCTGTCGTCACTTGCGCTCACCACCACAATACCGGTACTCAGTTCTTCTCTCAATCAGTTCAGGGAGAACCATGTATTCTGACTGACACGCACACACACAAACACACAATACACACACACACACGCACAATACACACACACAAATACACACACACACTACATAAACCACACATACACACACACTACATAAACACAATACACACGCACACACACAAACACACAATACACACACACTACATAAACACAATACACACACACCTACATAAACACAATACACACGCACCACACAAACAAACACATATAACACAAACACACACACACACACTACATAAACACAATACACACGCACACACACAAACACACAATACACACACACTACATAAACACAATACACACACACACACACTACATAAACACAATACACACGCACGCACACAAACACAATATACACACACACAACACTACATAAACACAATACACACGCACGCAAACACACAATATACACACACACACACACACACTGGCATTTACCGGTGTCAAGTTCATAGCATAAGAGCAGTCCTTCACACACACACACACACGCACAAACAATTATGCCTCGTATGTGTGCGGGGGTGGTGCTAAAAATACACACGCCGTAACAAGTACTGAGAACGGATGGAATGAGTGATTTAAAGGGCGCAGGGAGGGAGGAGGGGTTTAAACCAGACACCGCATATTAAGGTTTACAAAAGCCATACTTATCAATGCGTTGTGTGGCGCGTTTTGTTTCATTACAGTTGCATGACAAGCAGTTGTGGTGGTGACGAAAAGAGATACATTGTAATACTGCAATGTCTCACTAACTATACACGTAAGGCAAGTATGAGGGAGGTAGGACCGATGGGAAGGAGTTGAGCACGTCCATTCAGATTATCTCAATGAACCAAAACACACACACACACGTCAAAAGTATGTAAAGTAACAAGTAGTAGTTTCCTACTCACCACAGTCAAACCTAGCCAAGGGGCGGGGAGGAACACGTCAGGGAAGAGAAGTAGTGAAGGAGTAGACGAAGGAGAGCACCAATGCACCTAAGAGGCTGGGAGGGAATCACCGCACTGCTACAGACACACACTAGCCAAGGTAATTTAGCTGCCTCCTCAACACCACAGCGTCGAACACTCGTGTCTGGTCCGGCGTCCTGCGGTGCCCGAGGCTGCGCGGGAGGGCTCGTACCGCACTACCTCCCGCCACCACCACCGCATCTATCACCAAACACGCGATTTCTCTCATATAAACATGTATTCACTGCTAAATTACTGCATAAACTATTGGTTATTTAGCTTTGTATCTGTGTATGGGGTGTGATTAGGATGACAGTGAGGTTGGGTGAGGTTGGTGTGTTGGTCGTACGTCTGGCCGGCCGTTCATTGTGTTGGAAATGTGTGGGGGATAGGGAGGGAAGGAGGCTGGCAGGAGACGCCGGTCGGGGAAGCAAAACTCGCTCACTTTTTTTACTTTTACAGGTACCCGAAGACAGCCCGATATCTGATAGAAAAAAAAGGATAAATAAATGCCTTCGCACGCGCCAGAGCAGAAGGTATTGGCAGCCGTGTCAACATAGCGTGTGTGTGTGTGTGTGTGTGTGTTCTTTTATCCACCTTTTCTCCGCTGAAACTGTGAGCAGGCAAGGCATGGTTGGCGGTCCTGTCACCGGCGAGCGGCACGCCTCCTCACCCTTTCCCCCCCACCCACCACCACCTCCCTCTCCACTCCCCCACCATTTCATCCCTACCCTCTCCACTCCCCAAGCGTTCCTTCCCTGCCTTCCTCTCCCCGACTCCCTCACTCCCTCACGTCCTAACCTCCCTCCCTCCTCTGTGCTAACACCTTCACCACCGCCACAGCTTTGGAACGTCACCATGAGTCATTGAAATCCCTATACCTTCTCTCCTCTCTCAGCCACGCCTTGTATCACCTGAAGGAGATAACAGGCCGAGAGAGAGAGAGAGAGAGAGAGAGAAGAGAGATAAACAGCACCTCCGTAAGACTAACAAACTATCCACTTAACCACTAATCGAGATCAAACAAGGGCGAACGAATAGAACTTACGTGGGATGAAGGTGTGTGTGTGGAGGGTGAATGAAAGGGTGGGCTCGGGTGTTAGGGCGATAAGCAGTGCGGTGAATGGCAGGTGAATGTCTGGGAGAGGATAGAGAGGTCGTGGAAGGAAGGGTGGGGTTTGTTTACTGAGGTTGGTGAGCTTACTCGAACCAAACCACCACACCACCTACCCGGGCACTTCATGGCGGGTTGGGGGTTGGGGGGGCTGACAGGTGTTGACTTGTTGGGAATGTGGGTTACGAGGGGGGGGAACTGGGTGGGGAAAATGTTAAAAGGAAGATGGGAAAGAAACGAAAGTGAGAAGTAGGGATGGGGGCGTGAAGGGAGAGGGAAGGGGAGGGAAGGAGGGAAGGGAAGGGAAGGGAGGGGAGGGGAAGGGAAGGGAAAGGAAAGGAAGGGTATGTGGCCTTGACTCTCAGTTCATGAAGGAAACCGGAAATAAGTAAAAATGGCAAGGAAACTCCCACCATGGATTTTTGCGCTGAGTGGGAAATGAGAGTGTAAAAAAGGAAAGAGCGAAAAGGAAATTAAGTTCTCATTTCAGTAGTTTTTCGTCAATGTTTTGCATGACGGGAGAAATATATTGGTATTCCCCTGTATCTTGCTTCGTGTTTATTTTTTTCTTTTCAGGTAAAATACAAATATAATTATCGTTGATGCGGCGTACTTACTTTTGTTCAGCCGCTGATTACAAACGTGCCCGACAATAAAAAAAAATCATCCACACAGCGTTCCCGAGTCGGTCAAAAATGTTTCCTTCGTGGATTCATGAAAATATAATCGACGCGTTTGTACCATAACTCGCTCGTCCTGTTTCTTATTAGGATTTTACTCACACACACACACACACACACACACACACACATACACACACACACACACACACACACACACACATACACATACACACACACACACACACACACACACACACACACACATACACATACACATACACACACACACACACACACACACATACACATACACATACACGCACACACACACACACACACACACACACATACACATACACGCACACACACACACACACACACACACACACACACCACACACACAACCCTCTGATAACAGTACTATTGCCCGACAAAGTTCCCAGGCCAGGCGAGGGTCAGTCCCGCATCCCACACAGAAGACCTTACAACTTTTTCCGTTTGAGTCACTCTGGGTAACTTTACTGAGCCGGGGTAACGTGCTGGGGAGTAACTGCAGGTTAAGGGGACGTGCCAGGGAAGCAGGGGAACATAAAAGGGTGGAGGCTACGGCTGGGGGCAAAAGAAGAGGAGGAAATAAGAGTAGGAGAGAGAGAGGGGAAATCACGACCCGCAGGCAGGCAGGAGGCAGTTGTGCGAGGATGAAGATGCTCAAAAGAGGCTCTAGGAATCGGGACAAGTTTTGGTACCTCCTGGAAAGAGAGGAAAATGAGGACCCGAGGAGGAAATAAAGCTGTTAGATGGAAGAAGGAAGAAGGAGGAAGTAGAGGAATGCATAGGAAAAGGAAGAAGGAATAACATGAAGCCAGTCGGTCCATAACACAAGTATAGAAATGTTAATAGTAGATGGTGGAATGGAAGAGGAGAGAGGAGATATGCATAGGAATAGGAAGAAGGGATAACTTGAAGCCTGTGAGTCCATAATACAGGTATATAAATGTTGATAGTAGTAGTTATGTGTGTGAAACAGGACAGAACGAAGAAAAAGTCCTCTCCGATAAATATTCAGGCATAAAAAATATTAATTAAGTCTCATATAATACGAGAGGAAGCCAAGATTTCCGGGTGGAGGGAAACTAGAGAAAGATACTAAGTTACCCCTAAGTGCAGGTGTCTTTACGAGGGCGAGGAGGAGAGGAAGGGAAGGAGAGAATGGAGAGAGGAAAACAAAGAGCCTCCAGTTTATCGAGATAGAGACGGCAGGATGGAGGTGTGTGTGGTTGGGTGGATAATAAAGTAACGCTGGGGCAAAGTAACGTTGGGCGGCCCCTTGCACTTCCGGTGTGGCGGGCGGTATAGAAGATCCGCCGTGACGGTTGGTCCAGCATGTACAGAACTTGGTGGATGTAAACAAACAAACAGACGACGCGGGCTGTTACTCGGACTAAATATCACGCTCTAGGGCGGTATTTTAGGTTATTTTTTGTTAGGTAAATTAGGTTAGATTAGGTTAGGTTAGGTTAGATTTAAAAACACCAAAATTTGTACACCTCACCCACCCACCATCACTCAACGAAAGACGAAGGTGACGCCATTAGTAAAATACGAAGAAAACAAAGAAATATATATATAAAATTGCGACTTCTGATGTCAAGTGAATACGTAGTGAACATAAATATCAAAGGAAACAACGAAAAGTAACATAAAATCAATATCTTTTATAGACAATTTTTTGGGAAGAGCAATATTTCATGACCATTTCTGCTAAATCCTAATACATCAAGAGACAAAAGAATAATTATAAAGTAAATACATATAAAGTAGAAAATAATACGCAATGCTATGTATGGGTCAGACGGGGGAAATGTGAAGGGCAGTATCCCATTGGAACTCAGGGGAGAATGGAATGAAAGTGTCGGTAATGGAGCAGACCGATTGTGAGGCGAGGGGAAGGAGAATGAAGAAGGGAGGGCAGAATACGAGGAGGAATAGAGGCTGTTAAATTATTTGTGTATGGGAAACATAACTTCTCCTACTATTACTACTATTATTACTACTACTACTACTACTACTACCACTACTATACTACTACTACTACTACTACTACTATTACTACTGCTGCTACTACTACTACTACTACTACTACTACTACTACTACTACTACCACTACTATACTGCTACTACTACTACTACTACTAATGCTGCTGCTACTACTACTACTACTACTACTACTACTACTACTACTACTACTACTGCTGCTGCTGCTGCTGCTGCTGCTCCTGCTACTACTACGACTACTACTACTACAATAACAGCAACAACAACTACTACCTCTACAACAACAACAACAACTACTACTACCTCTACAAAAACAACTACTACTACTACTACTACTACTACTACTACTACTACTACTACTACTACGACTACTACTACTGCTGTTGTTGCTTCTATTTGTGGTGGTAATGCCGGTGTTTACTTCAGTCAAACCAAAAGTCTTTATCAAGGTCAAAAAATATGATTTAATTAACTGTTCAACTTTCTTCTTACAACAATATTTTTTTTTACGGCCATCCGTGGCTTAGCATCTTTTTCCTGAACTTTACTTTTACTTTGGTATATTTTCTTCCCACAACTACTTAATATATTCTTGTCTTTCCTTCCCTTAATTTTCCCTCCTTTCCACTTTTTGTTCTCTCTCTTCTAGTTACGTGCCGCAAGTGCTTCTGTTTTGGGGATTTAGTGTTGAAGCTCTGCAAAGATTGTATAACTACTTTACTTTCCCTCTTGTTCTTTTTAATGAACGAAGTTTAAATCTAATTCTGAAAACACATATATACTTTCGAGGTAACTTCTTCCGTTGCCTCCTCCACTTCTTACACACGTAAAAGAAATTAAAAGAAAAAAATAACGCCGCCACCGACACTTCAAAACTCTTACGTGACCTTGAAAAGCTTCGCAACTTTGAGGCGGAGTAAAAAAGTGTTCACGGCTTCGGTCGAGGTTTCGTTAAGACAACAACTCCAGCGTTCACTTGGCCATTACCGAAGCCTCGACCAGGTATCATTTGTTGATGTTGTTGTTGTTTTTGTTGTTGTTGTTTAAGGACTCTTATGTGTCTTTTTGAATCACAGTTTTTTCCAGGTTCATGGCATCTTCCCTTGGCTATTTCACTTGGGATGCTAAAACATTTATTAGTGCTCGAGTGGAGGGTGGGTGTTTGCTTCACTAAAGGTTGCTAAGGACGCGTTGCTAGGTCGTTCTACGCATGCGCAGAAATGTAGCTGAGGTGCGAGGGAGGCCCGTAGCTGAGTAGCCAACATTTTAACTGACTTTTCTAGCTATGTCCAGCAACACCGTCCCACACTTCAACCCTTTATGGATCCTAGCACCTCTCAAATACCTTCTGGCGCCCACCTTGCTTCCAATGCAATATTCTGGAGCGTCAAAACTGGTCAAAACTGAGGAGCACTCAAGCCGTTTGTTATGCTGCAGCAACGCCCTCTACCCACACACACATACACTCACAAACCATCCTCCAAAACACATAACCAAAACCAACACATCCCTCCCACGTCTTCTCTCTCATCAACCCACACACCACCACCTCACGTAGGCATTCTGGGCTCAAATTAAGACAAACTAAGGAGGCTCAGCGCAGGACTCGGCGGGGAGGCAAACGTATTAACATCTAAATGAGGAGACTGATGACGGGAATCCCACCTTATCTTGCCTCCTTCACGCCCAGGTATTCCCCGGCGATACGGCAGGAGGAGGAGGAAGAAGAGTAGGAAGAGGAGGAGGAGGAGGAGCAGGAGGATACGGCAGAAGGAGGAGCAAGAGGAAGAGGACACAGCTGATTTTCGAACATAAAGGAATGATGGAAAGGTAAGTAAAGATGAGGAGAAGGAGAGTAAAAAGTAAGAGAAGAGAGAAAAGGAGGTAAAGATGAGGAGAAGGAGCAAGAAAAGCAAGAAGAGAAAGATACGGCTGATTTTCGAACCCAAAGGAATGATGGAAAAGTAAGGAAAGACGTTAAGTTAGGCGGCTCTATAGAAGGGTCGTAGAGGATGAGAGGAGTGGGGGATTGGAGGGAGATGAGAGAGAGGGTGAGAGCGAAGTACATATACGTGTATTGAAGGAAGAAAGGGGAATAAAAAGAGAGAGAGATAGAGAAAAAAAAGAGTTTGTGTGAGTACAATGAATGAATGAATGAATGTGAGTGAGTGAGTCAGTGAGTGGGTGAGTGAGTGAGAGTTTCAGAATACCAAGTAAATGAAGGGATACAATTAAAGAGAAGAGGAAGAGAGGAAGGAGGAAAGATAAGGCAAGGGGGGAGAGAGAGAGAGAGAGAGAGAGAGAGAGAGAGAGAGAGAGAGAGAGAGAGAGAGAGAGAGAGAGAGAGAGAGAGAGAGAGAGAGAGAGAGAGAGAGAGAGGAGAGGTGCTATGAAGGGGCAAGGATATGATACACAGACACACCTTGAGAGGGCGTGAAGATGTGTTTGAAAGTCTTAGTTACGAGGGAATTAGGATTTAATCTAATTGGTTGGTTTACGATGATGAAGGGAGATGAAGAGGGATGAAGGGAGAGAGGGAAGGTATAAAGAACACATACAGAAACATTCGTCTTGTTAAGCTATATATATCTCTCTATTGCAACACATATCTTAAACATTTGTCTATCTTTAGGTTGAGGTAAGAAAGGGTTGAAAATCAGAATATTCACTGGTTTAATCTTTTCATTTGTAAAGTAAAGAAAAATCTGCCAGACTCTGTTCTTTTCACCTTCCTTTGGCTTGAATTCATTAAAAAAGTACGAATATCAAGGAGTCTTTTTTTTTACTTTTTTGGGGCAGCGTATTTAATCCACTTTGCTTTCCTTAAGTTTTTACGCAGTCTTAGAAAAAAAAAGGGATAAACTTAAACTTCCAGGGAACGTACTCGTGTATACTACATAATACAATACATAAGGAGCGCCTTCCTCTAAATGAAGCACGTAGGCAATGCTAACAGCCCAATGAGATTAACAAAAAGTTATTGCATTTACTTGCATTTAGGTACAGTGCAAGGTGGTAAGGGGGACTAAACCTTTCGTCCATTAAAACAAAACAAAAAGAATACCAAATAAAAGCACAAACAAAATACTTGGTAACTATACGTACAAAAAAATGAAAAAAATGAAAAAAAAGAAAAAATACTAAGGCAAAGGAAAACAAGGTGGTAAGGGGGACTAATTTTTTCTTCCATTAAAAAAAAAAAAAAAAAAAAAATAATAATAATAATAATAATAATAATTACTTCGCAAATGTACGAGAAAGGAAAAAAAGGAAAAATAAATAAATAACAAAGGAAAAGGAAAGTACTCAAAAAGGAAAAAATCATAACATCTTTACTTCTTTCATTAAAAACAACACTAAATGAAAACACCAAAACAATTTCTTAGCACACATGTACAAAAGATGAACAAATAGATAATAAATAAAATAATAACAAAGCAAAAGGAAAATACCCATAAAAAAAAAATCCACCAGGCACGACTTCCGGAGGCCAAGGCGGCAAAGGAGGGAAAAAAAGGTGGTCAGCTGGGATTTCATGAGTTATTTACAGCGACAGGAGTGGCGCGAGGCTCACCTTTGTTACGTAGTGCAGAGGTGCGATTACATAGGGGATATATCTTCTTCAAAGGAGGAGGAGGAGGAGGAGGAGAGGAGGAGGAGGAGGAGGAGGAGGAGGAGGAGAGGAGGAGGAGGAGGAGGAGGAGGAGGAGGAGGAGGAGGTGGAGAGGGAAGAGGAAGGAAATGTAAGGGAGGAAAATGATGATTAGAGACGAGAAACTCATAAGACACATGAACGAATCAAGTAGGGAATGCAGTATATCTTCAAAGGAGGAGAGAGAGAGGTAGGAGGAGAGATGAGGAGAGGAGGAGGAGGAGGAGGAGGAGGAGGAGGAGGAGGAGGAGGAGGAAGAGGAGGAGGAGGAGGAGGTCACTGAAGTAATAGCAGATGCGTTGCGTAGTTAAAGAAATAGCTCGTACAACTTTTCCTTCCTCTACATAATATTATAACCTTCCACCACAGACCACTATATCTCGTGGTCTATGCCTTCAACACAGCCACTCCACGTCATCCCCTTAAGAGGTAAAGATCAAGGAAAACACAAACTTGGAACCAATAATATTAGTAAAGGAATTTCACTCGAGACATA
>JACEEZ010002966.1:95000-97500 GCA_016584305.1 Chionoecetes opilio | reverse complement strand
TAGGGCAACTTAAAAAAAATTAAAAAATATCGGCAACTTAAAAAAAAGGAGAAGACATAATGACGCTTAAAAATAAATTGAGAATATTGACACTTTAGAAGATATAAAAAATGAAAACAACAACTTGTTATGTGTTTGATTTTCAAGGTTGGAAGGAGGACGCAGCGACGTAAACGAAAATATTTATTAATGTTGCCTCGGACACCCAAATCTCGCGAACAAAAATAACACATGAGATACTGGCACACTAATCTTTCTCTATAATTTTGTTATATTAACCGTATTCGTTATGGTGATGAGACCATTTTTATATACCTCGCGACCACAAGGAATACTTAAAAGTACAGGTCAATATCTATAAAACATTGCTTATATTCACTAAAAATCGTCTAATGGTACCCAAATTACAATGGAAATAGCGTTCTGGGCGTGAAGGGGTTAATATAAGTATTATTGGATATTAAAAGCGGCGTTAAATGAGGAGTGAATAATAGAATGTCTCCACTGGCGTGCTGAGACAGTTCATTGAGAGAAGTGCGTAGGTGTAACAAAATCCTATTATATAAGCTCGGGCACGGCGACAGTTTGTTCCCCTTCACAACAGAGGAAAGACGTAAGCCTGAATGTTTTCTCAAAGGCAGGATTTACACAATGCTCGGCTTAAATCTTGAGGAACTTTGAAAACACAGGCATTGTAGAGGTAAACCGCTCCTACCACCCCTGCAAACACCAATTTATCTTTCAATTTAACTTCAATTTAGGTTTCAATTTAACTTTCCCGTATTCGCCTGGATGGTCGGGACACACCTGGTCTCTAGTTTTCACTTGTCTCAACTTGTGCGAAACGTGTTTAAGACCTTGATGAGAAACGGAAAACCAGAGGGGGTGAAAAAAAAGTTAAGTTGCGTTTCCGGATTTTTTTCCTTCTCTCTCTCTCTCTCTCTCTCTCTCTCTCTCTCTCTCTCTCTCTCTCTCTCTCTCTCTCTCTCTCTCTCTCTCTCTCTCTCTCTCTCTCTCTCTCTCTCTCTCTCTCAAAACCATTATCGTGACTTAAAAAACTCCACAATCTAAAGAAAATGTAAAAAATAAACTACAAACAAATGATAAAAAAAACAGAGAAAAAAAAACGTTGGCCGTAAAAGAAGAGAAAAAAATAAATTATTACCACTACTATTTTCACCATCACCACCAGTACTCTCCCCCCAACACACTCCCTCCCCCCATGCCTCGCTCCCTTCAGATCCCCCTTCTCTCTCCTCCCCTTCACCCCCTCCCCAGCAAGTGAAGGGGCGTTCCATTCCTGCAGGAGGCGACTCAAAGGCTTAACAACTGGACCTCCTGAGCGGCCGTCCAGCCCACGACGTCTCAAAGCTGCCAACAAACGTCCTCCTCTCCTCCTCCTCCTCCTCCTCCTCCTCCTCCCCTCCTCTCCTCCTCCTCCTCCTCCTCCTCCTCCTCCTCCTTCTCTTTCATCTCATTCTTCTTTCAGCTTACTCTTATTTTTTCCCTCTCGCGTTCTTTCGTTTCAATTGTCTTTTTTTTGTTATAAAATTTTCCTTTGTTTTCATTGTTCCTATCGCTATTCTTCCTTCCTTTTTTTATGTTATTCTTCTTATCTATGCCATTATTCTATCTTCTTTTCTTTTATCTTCCTTTCGCTTTCCTTTTTTTGGTTTCTCTTCAGTTATTCCTTGGTGTTCAGTCTTCCTGTCGCTATTCTTCCCTCTTTTCTTGACAAGTTTTTCCTCTTATCGACGAATTTTTCCTGTCTTTTTCCCGCGTTTTTTTTCTCGCGTTTTTTGTTTCAATTTTCTTGACCATTTTTTATATTTTTCCTTTGTTTTCAATCTTTATCTGTCTATCTATACCTCCTTTCTTTACCTGTTATTCCTCTTACCTCCGCCTCTTATCTATTATTTTTTTGTTTTTCTCTTCTGTCCTCTCTTGTTCCAAAATAGCAAAAAGTCATAGCATAACAAAAATAAATGAGATAAATACAAGTGTGATGGTCTGCTGTAAATGACCTACTTTCCTCCTCCTCCTCCTCCTCCTCCTCCTCCTCCTCCTCCTCCTCCTCCTCCTCCTCCTCCTCCTCCTCCTCCTCCTCTTCGCCTTCGGGAGTCTCGCGTCCCTCGCCTTCGGGAGTCTCGCGTCCCACACCTCCATTCATTGACACAAGGAGCGGGTGGGACGTCCTCAGGCCATCCCTGACAAGCCAACACTCGCACGACCCTCGCACTCAAAAACCCTTCATGCCAGGTCCGCTTTAAGACGTCTGGTTCCTCCTCCTCCTGCTGCTCCTCCTCCTCCTCCTCCTCCTCCTCCTCCTCCTCCTCCTCCTCCTCCTCCTCCTCCTCGTAGCCAGAAAAGAAAGACAGCGAAGAAAACGAAAAGAAAAGTAGGAGACAGACACAAAAAGACAGTGGAAAAAAAGAGTAAAAGTAGGAAAAAGACAGAGAAAGAGGCTGAAAAGTAGGAAAACAGTAGGAAAAAGACAGAG
>JACEEZ010002966.1:40000-77500 GCA_016584305.1 Chionoecetes opilio | reverse complement strand
TTGTCAGGCAGAATGGCACTTGGTGTGTGTGTGTGTGTGTGTGTGTTGTGTGTGTGCTGTGGTGTGTGTGTGTGTGTTGTGTTGTGTGTGTGTGTGTGTGTGTGTGTGGTGTTGTGTGTGTGTGTGTGTGTGTGTGTGTGTGGTGTGTGTGTGTTGTGTTGTGTGTGTGTGTGTGTGTGTGTGTCGTGTTTGTGTGTTGTTGTCGTGTGTGTGTGTGTGTGTTGTGTGTGTGTGTGTGTGTTGTGTGTGTGTGTGTGTGTGTTGTGTGTGGTGTGGTTGTGTGTGTGATGTTTGTGCTGAGTGTGCTGGTGTGTTGTGTGTGTGTGTGCTGGGTTTGGTGTGTGTGTGGTGTGTGTGTGTGTGGTGTGTGTGGTGTGGGTGGTGGTGGTGTAGTGTGGTGTGTGGTGGTGGTGTGGTGTGTGTGTGTGTGGTGTGTGTGGATGTGTAGGGTGTGTGGTGTGTGTGTGGTGTGTGTGTGGTGGGTGAGGGTGATGTGTGGTGTGTGGTGTTGTGTTGTGGTTGTGTGTGGTGTGCTAGTGTAGTTGTGTTGTGTGTGTGTGTGTGTGATGTGGTGTGTAGGTGTGTGGTGGTGGG
Organism: Chionoecetes opilio; assembly: GCA_016584305.1. Classification (NCBI taxonomy): domain Eukaryota; kingdom Metazoa; phylum Arthropoda; class Malacostraca; order Decapoda; family Majidae; genus Chionoecetes; species Chionoecetes opilio. The sequence goes on along the minus strand of JACEEZ010002966.1, from coordinate 76,906 downwards.
TGGGATGTATCTGGTGGTGTGTGTCTAGTGTGTCGTGTGTGTGGTGTGTGGTTGTGTAGTGTGATGCTGTGTGTGTTGTGTAGGTGTGTGTGTGTTGGTGTGTGTGTGTGTGTGTGTAAGTAGATGTGTGTGGTGTGTGTGGTGTGGTGTGTGTGTGGTATGTGTCGTTGGTGATGTGTGGTGTTGGTGTGTGTGTGTGTGTGTGGTGTGTGTGTTGGTGGTGTGATGTGGTGTGTGTGTGTGTGTGTGTGTGTGTGGTGTGTGTGTGTGTGTGTGTGTGTGTGTGTGTGTGGGTGTGTGTGGTGTGTGTGTGTGTGTGTGTGTGTGTGTGTGTTGTGTGTGTGTGTGTGTGTGTGTGTGTGTGTGTGTGTGTGTGTGTGGTGTGTGATGTGAGTGTTAATGCAAGGAAAGGATTAGTATGATTATTATTTTTTTTTTTCATTCTGTATTTCTAAACGGACATTTTTTTAACCAATCCAAAATCCTGCTCTATGTAATGGGCCGGTGAGACGACCTTCATATGCAGTTAGCGGAGTTCGTGCTTGCAAGGAGACAGAAAACTTGCACCAAACCAACAGAGAAAACGGGAACGAAATGCGAGAGAAATCAATGAAGAGAACGGTGACTGCACTATTTCCATTGATGTCCCTTTAATATTTAGCTCCATATAACGAAAATGAAGATAATAATGGAGATGCTACTACTACTACTACCACTACTACTACTACTACTACTACTACTACCACTACTACTACTAACTACTACTACTACTACTACTACTACCACTACTACTACTACTACTACTACCACTACTACTACTACTACTACTACCACTACTACTACTACTACTACTACCACTACTACTACTACTACTACTACTATACTACTACTACTACTACTACCACCTCTACTTCTACAACTAAACTGAAATTGGAAAACCAAGTGTGGTATATTTATGATTGGCTTTGACAACTTCTCTGCTGTTATAGTTGTCAAGGCGCATCTTACTTGTTCATGAAACGTGAGACCCTTTTTACTATGAATCAGTGTCTGGGTGTCCTAAACCAAGACAAATAAATGAGCTTGAAGGATACGAAAAATAAATGAAAAGCGAAGGACAGAATCGAAATAATGCTGATAACAATAGAGAAACAACTCATATGACACAATAAAACGCATCAGAACGACTAGGAAGCATATTAATAAGACGTAAACGATGAATGCAACGTAGTAGTAGTAGTCTATAATATGGAGGTCACATTTTATTTCTGTAATAGCTCAGTTTCCGCTATTATGGTGACGCTAGATAGAAAATGGATCTTAGGGCAGAGAAAATGGGCAAGCTCCTACCCCATCCCGGCAGTTAAGAGGAAGGACTACTTTGATTTGACACTCGAGAATAGTTGCCTAGAAGTTCAGCAGTATATATTTTTTCATGCGAGGTGAGTACGAGGCTATAGGACACACACACACGTACACGCACATGGTTACTAAGCTCCAACTCGCACCATTCTTGCTGTGTTTATGATCCTAATGAGAAGCGGCGAATGTGGATGGATGGGATTGAGGGAGCAGGAGAGGTTAGAAGGAGGAGGTTAAAGGTTAGAGTCGTACTGAGAGAGGTTAGAGGGAAAGGAGAAGAGTGGAGAGAGAGAGAGAGAGAGAGAGAGAGAGAGAGAGAGAGAGAGAGAGAGAGAGAGAGAGAGAGAGAGAGAAAAGAGGAGAGAGAGAGAGAGAGAGAGAGAGAGAGAGAGAGAGAGAGAGAGAGAGAGAGGGAAAAGGGAAGGCAGGAGATACGTAGAGATACACATGTAACAAGGAAGCAGGATGAGGGGAGGGGAGGAGGGAAGGGAGGGAGGATTACGAGTTAGATACACAGGAAAAAAGGGAAAAAAGGGAAGGGAGGGAGGGAAGGGAAGGCTTGAGGTAAGGAGGAGAGGATGGAAAAAGGGAAGGAAGGAAGGATGGGGAATGGAGGGGGAAGGAAGGGAAGGGTAGGATAGAGGAGGAATGAATCAAGAAGGACTGTAAGTAGTCGGTTCAGTATGGAAGGGGAAAGATAGAAATAAAAGAGGGTTACTGATGCTATTCCAGACGCATTCACCCACTTCCATATTCCTCTCTTCCCTTTCTTTCTCTACGTCTCATCCACTCCTCTCCTTTTGTTCCTACTCTTCATAGCAGCAAGGTGAGGGGAGGAGGCGGAAGGGGGAGGGGTAAGGGGGGAGGAGGAGGAGGAGGGGGGAGTGAGGGTGAGAAAACATGGTACCTGCTTAGTCGGACAGGTAATGGAACTTACTTTGTATTTCCTTCCTACTCTCCCTTCCTTCGTTCTCCTTCAAGATAGTTAGCGAAGATGAGGAAGGAGAAAGAAAGTGGGGGAAGGAGAGAGAGGGTGGTGGGGAAGGGAGGGAGTTAAAGGGGGGAAGGAGAGAGAGGGTGGAGGGAAGGGAGGGAGGGAAGGGGGAAGGGGGGAGGCGGTGTCATGAGGAGAAATTATAGCTGTTATTTATTTTGGGCGGAACACATATATAGTTTTCATCACAGACAGTTATATCCGTTCACAGCAGGGACAAAAAAACAACAACGATTCAGTCTCGTGGGGCTTAACGCACACACAACAATACACGCAAGACACGGTGCCGTAACATAGACAAAATATATATCTAAGGCAGTTTTAATTTTGTTAAGTTTGTCATGCATTTAACTCAAGTCTTTCTTAATTTAATATATTTTTCCTTCAATTTTGTATTCTTTTTTACCTAAGAACGGTACCATAAAAAAATATATCTAAGGCAGTTTTAATTTTGTTAAGTTTGTCATGCATTAACTCAGTCTTTCTTAATTCAATATATTTTTCCCGCCATATTTTTTCTTTCTTAAATTAAAATTGTTTCTTTCTTTGCTTATAGTGTGATGTTATGATGCATTTAACACAATATCTTTCTTAATTCAATATATTATTCCCTCAATTATATTTTCTTTTTTACCTTTCCCAAGACCCAGCCGGCCACTTGTGTTTCCGCCGCGCCGCCCACCTGCTCAGAGTGTGTAAAGTACCGCCTCTGCAGGGGAAAAACTGTGCAGGTGTTCACGACGCGGGGGAATTTAAGAGACCAATGGCTACTTTCATTTTTTTTTCTTACCATTTCTGAGTTTTTTTCAGTTTTTTTCAGTAATTTCCGATTTCCTGCCATATTTTTCTTTAAATTTATAAACTGTACATCTGTTTCATCTACGACTTGAACACACGCTGGACACGTAACCACTAGTTGTTGCCATCCCGGAGAGAGCTTGGAGCTGATAGACACCGATCTCAGGGTAAAACTGTCACCTCACACACCACACACACTCTTAATCAAGGGGGACGGTAACTGATTGCGTTTCTATGGATAGATATCGAGTTGTGACCACATGGGTTCTCTCTCTATCTCTCTCTCTCTCTCTCTCTCTCTCTCTCTCTCTCTCTCTCTCTCTCTCTCACACACACACACACACACACACACACAGTCACACACACACACACATATCTTAATTACCTTCCCATTAAAGTTTCTCCCCATTCCTTACCCCTCCCTTCACCTTACCTTTTCATACTTGACTCCCGGCTTGATCAGGTGGACGAAACCCGCGGGCAGCCTGGGCACTCTGAGCGTGGGGTGAACCCGGGGCACCTTGGCCAGCCGCAGCGCCAACACGGGCAGCTTGCTCAGGAACGCCCGCCACCCACGCTTCTTCTGCATGGTGGGGGCGGGTGTGGGGGTGGCGGTGGTGGTGGACGTGGTGGTGGTGGTGGTGGTGGTGGTGATGGTGGTGGTGGTGGTGGTGGTGATGGTGGTGGTGGTGGTGACTGCCGGGGCGAAGGTGGGTCTCTTGAGCTTCTTAATGTGACCCAAGTGTGTTGTTTACCGATTTCGATGTTGACTATTTTGTTTCTCGGTTCTTTTTCCTTCTATTATAATTTTGCTCTTTTTCTGATTTCAACGTTGACTTTTTTTTGTCTTCTCAGTTCTTTTCCGTTGTATTGTAACATAATTCTAATATAAGTTATTCTTGGTGTTTTGCGCTTTTACTGTAACGCAAGTGTGTTGTTTTCTGATTTCGATGTCGACTCTATTGTTTCTCAGTTTTTTTCTTTCTATTAATTAAAATTTTGTTCTTTTTCTGATATCAACGTTGACTTTTTTTTCTTTCTCTCAGTTCTTTTTCTTACTATTATAAAAATCTATGAAATTCTTGGTGTGCCTAATTCGTTATTTCTCCTATCATATTGCTTGTGCAGTCTAACAGGTTCAATATTTCGTCCGTGGTTTCATATAGGCAATAGTTTCAGGATGACAAGTCTCAGTTTTCTGTTTTAAAGGTAAAATTCTGTGCTTCGAAGAAAAATATTCACGTTTTACTTTTCACTTAGGCAACCAAGTGTTTTTTTCTTTACATTTTTTCTGTAACTACCTCATCGCGCCGACAACTTTTCAGACCGTGGAGTGAAAAGCCGACTCGATGAGGTTTTCTTTTTTCCCTTTTTCTCTCTAGTATCTCATATTTTTGTCATTTTCTTTCCTGGAATTAAGAAGCGACTCACACTTTGTTTTGTAAAGTTTCTGTCACACACAAAAAAAATACAAATCCATTAACTGACGCAATAATGACTGGTCCGTCTGTCACATTTTTTCAGTAAGAGACGATAAATGTATTAAGTTTATGATATCAACTATTCACTCCTCCCCTCCTCTCCTCCTCCTCCTCCTCCTCCTCCTCCTCCTCCTCCTCCTCCTCCTCTTCTTTTCATTCCTGTTCATATCTCTCCTCCTCTTTCTACCATACAATATATCTTCCTATAAATCCACTCTATATATTTCCCTTCCCATTTCACATATTTTTCTCCTCCCCTCTCCCTCTTTTAGCTTTTTCCCCTTCATCACTGAACCCAACGAGATCTCGGGGATAAGATAGTCAAGGACAAGCGACATTCCCATCACGGAGATTGAATAAAATGAGTGAGTGAATGCAGGTCGCTGGAGCAAGGCCAACGGGACGAGACGACGGTCGAAAATACTAAGCTGGTCTCTCTCTCTCTCTCTCACTCACTCACTCACACACTCACACACTCTCACACACACACACACACTCACTCACTCACTCACTCACTCACTCACTCTCTCTCTCTCTCTCTCTCTCTCTCTCTCTCTCTCTCTCTCTCTCTCTCTCTCTCTCTCTCTCTCTCTCTCTCTCTCTCTCTCTCTCATTAATTCAATTTATGTGTTTCGACGTGATTAAGAAATAGTGGTCAGATATGTTTCCATGGTGTCGAGCTGCAGAGATGACAACCATTAAGTCGGCAATTCATGTAAGTAAGACACATGGACACCTAACTCTATATACACCTTGGCAGTGTTTATTTCCTCTACCATGCAAGTGTTGAAATTCTTATGGATGGGGAAACAAGTGGCGTGGAAGAGAATAAAGGTAAATGAGATCAGAAGATAGGCAAATGTAACGTAACAAGTGCTATGTATCTAATGTTCTTTGTCACGTAACTTCAATATTAATTCACTTTCGAAACTCAGAAAAGTCTACCCAATGAGCATATTCAGGAGAAGAAAGTACTATGTATATTTCAATCAAGCTGACGTGAATAGCACATCAATTCTTACATAAGTTCTCCCTCGAGTAATAACCAGACGCGCCTCATTGCCTCAAGCCATAGCTGCTTAGGGTGCAATTGCGCATACAAGAAACCTTTCCCTTGGTCTTATATGCTGGAAAATAAAGGTTCAATGGGGTGGAAAATAACGCGACAGTTTCTTTTTATTCAACGGCACGTGAGTCGCTTCATTTCCTCTCACCCTTGTGAACTGCGATTCCTAAAGGGGTTTGTTGCGCACGGATGTCAGCTGAAGTGTGCGGTGACGGAGGTACAAGATTTGCAGCCAAAGTTGTGTTTAACAGATGAAGTTTCCCACGCTATGTAGTGCAATGAGGCGACTCTGACCTGACCTGAGCTAGCCTAACCCAACCTAACCTAATCTAACCTAAAAAGAGAGTGTTCAGCTTAACTTGAGCACAAACCAAGATGCCGAGGGTAACCAAATGTCAACACAATCTTCTCTTCATCGCACAGACTTTGCATGGCCGCAATGCCGTATTTACTTTTTGTCAAGGACCTGAGCAGAGCACGTGGGAACACCTCAGTTGTCCTCCACCTTGCCTTGTGCAGATCCCATGAGTGGCGACGCCTTCAGTCATTTTATAAGCAAGGTAACAAGATTTTGGCGGCCTTGCGCGGCATACAAGTAAATATATTGCGTGCTGAGATACATTTTCAGTCAAATGATGATTGATGTTCAATGTAAATATTTAATACTCAAATACCGAAAAAGAACATTCAGATATTTCAAAATCTAACTATTTACCAATCAAATGCTTTCCAAATACAACGACCTAATGTTTAGTGATTTATATATTTACTTTAGCGCTTAATGCTAAACTTTAAAACTAATTAATATTTTCCCGTGACGAATATAACTTACAAGGATCACTTTGATATTATTTTCTTCTTTTTTACTAATCGATCCATGTTTCATTACCAGTATATTATATAACAAAATATATAACAATTCACAGCACGACCAGCCAGGAACGCATACTAAAGTTTTGTATGGAATGTTGCAAGCCTAATGATGCACCACCAACAAAATCAACAGCAACACTACCCGGGCCGTCACACACACACACACACACACACACACACACACACACACACACACACACACCACACACAAACACACACACACACACACACACACACACACACACACACACACACACACACACACACACACACAAAGATTGAAAAATATTATACCCCAAAGACATAACAATACATACCTACCCTCCCCTCCAACTTGCCAGCTTCCTCTCGCCTTCAATCCTCATTAACCAACGCTCTCTCTCTCTCTCTCTCTCTCTCTCTCTCTCTCTCTCTCTCTCTCTCTCTCTCTCTCTCTCTCTCTCTCTCTCTCTGTGCAATGAAAAGTGAGTTATCTTCATGTCTTTTATTCATTTTTTCCTCTTATCCCGTTATTATGGTTAGAGAGCGAGAGAGAGAGAGAGAGAGAGAGAGAGAGAGGAGAGAGAGAGAGAGAGAGAGAGAGAGAGAGAGAGAGAGAGAGAGAGAGAGAGAGAGAGAGAGAGAGGGAGAGAGAGAGAGCGAGAGAGAGACAGAGAGAGAGAAGATAGAGAGAGAAGAGAGAGAAGGTAAGAAAGACTGATAGAAAGAAAAAAGAAAGAAGCAGAGAGAGAGAGAGAGATGAGAGAGAGAGAGAGAGAGAGAGAGAGAGAGAGCAGAGACGAGAGAGAGAGAAGAATGGAGAGGATGAGACGAGAGAGAGAGAGAGAAGATAGCAGACGATGAGAGAGAGAGAGTACTGAGAGAAGCGTAGAGAGAGTAGGAGAGATGATGAGAAAGAGACCAGGAGAGTAGAGAGAGAGAGAGAGAATAAGAGAGAGAGAGGAGAGGAGAGGAGGAGAGAGAGAAGAGAAGAGGAAGGAGGAGGAGAGGGAGAGAGAGAGAGAGGAGAGAGAGAGAGAGAGAGAGAGAGAGAGAGGAAATACGAGGAAAATGCAAACGTTGTATACCATAATTAAATCAAAAACTTTTAATCACATAACATCCGTAAATAAATCGTTTTTGCTTAGTAAAATAGATCAGAGGACGATTTTCCACCGATACAAAAGTCAATAATTATACGATCGTGTGTGTGTGTGTGTGTGTGTGTGTGTGTGTGTGTGTGTGTGTGTGTGTGTGTGTGTGTGTGTGTGTGTGTGTGTGTGTGTGTGTGTGTGTGTGTGTGTGTGTGTGTGTGTGTGTGTGTGTGTGTGTGTGCGTGTGACAGACACACACACACACACACACACACATTTACATTCCTGTGTCTCAAGTTTCGTTACTAAATTTCAATTGCACGAACTCTACCACACGAGGAAGCACACTCACTCGCTTCTATTAACTTTCAGAACCTCAACACCCCCCCTCCTCCTCCTCCTTTACGTTTGCAATGAGGTAGTCTGGGAGGCCCTTGATGCAGGCAAATAACTGGACTACAACAATTTCAGTTTTGGCGCCACAACGGACCAAAGCCTTCCTGATTTTGGTGGATGTACAGTAATGGTGAGAGAGGAGGAGAAGGAGGAGAAGAAGAGGAGGAGGAGGAAGAGGAGGAGGAGGAGGAGGAGGAGGAGGACAAAGAAGACGAGGCCGAAAGAAGAAGAGGAGGAAGAGGACGAGGACGAAAGAAGAAGAGTAGGAGGAGGAGGAGGACAAAGAAGAGGACGATTCAAGAAGAAGAGGAGGAGGAGGACATGAAGAAGAGGAAGAGGACGAGAAGGAGGAGGACATGAAGAAGAGGAAGAGGACGAGGACAAAGAAGAAGAGGCAGAAAAGGAAATAAACGATGATAAAGAGGAGTAAGTGACGGACGAAGACGATGATGGGGAAGAGAATTGGAAAATAATTGGAAAAAGGGGTTGAGGCACGAGGGGAGAGAAGGAGGTAATGCAAACAGTGAGGGGAGAGAGAGGGGAGGGATGGCAGGTAGGTAAAGGGAGTAGCAATATCATGAGATGAATAAACAATGAGAGAGAGAGAGAGAGAGAGAGAGAGAGAGAGAGAGAGAGAGAGAGAGGAGAGAGAGAGAGAGAGAGAGAGAGAGAGAGAGAGAGAGAGAAGAGAGAGAGAGAGAGAGAGAGAGAGAGAGAGAGAGAGAGAGAGAGAGAGAGAGAGAGAGAGAGAGAGAGAGGAGAGAGAGAGAGAGAGAGAGAGAGAGAGAGAGAGAGAGAGAGAGAGAGAGAGAGAAGAGGAGAAGAGAGAGAGAGAGAGAGAGAGGAGAGAGAGAGAGAGAGAGAGAGAGGAGAGAGAGAGAGAGAGAAGAGAGAGAGAGAGAGAGAGAGAGAGAGAGAGAGAGAGAGGAGAGAGAGAGAGAGAGAGAGAGAGAGAGAGAGAGAGAGAGAGTACAATCTATTAATATACGGCGTACACTTTTCCTAAATCAAATCATACTTCCCTACATTAAAGTGACAAAAATTAAAAGAAAAAGACCCCCTGTTTCCACCTCAAAAAAAAAATCCGAACGCCCACCCCACTATTCCCGTTCCAGGTAAAAGTCGTGAATCGCCTTTAACCGTACATACATTCAGGAATTTACGTGGTCACAAATCCGTCAGGTGCTGGGTTATGGGAGGAGGGGAGAGGGGGGAAGGGGAAAGAGAAGGAGAGAGGGAAAGGCAGGTAAGGTAAGGGGAGGGGGTTAAGTGTGTTATGGGAAAGGAGAGAGGGGAGGGAAAAGGGGAGAAGGGGAGAGGGGAAGGAAGGTAAGGTAAGGTAAGGGGAGGGTTAAGGGTGAGCCTGTTACCCCTATAAAACCACCCACACGGCAAGAAAAGGGGGAAGGGGGAGGGAAAGTGAGGGGAAAATTCGGTCACTGCATGTCTCCCTACCACTTCTACTACTACTACTGCTACTACTACTACTATACTACTACTACTACTACTACTACTACTACTACTACTACTACTGCTGTTACTACTACTACTACTACTAACAAACTGTAACTTCTACTGTAACAACAATCTCTTACACGCTCTATCTACGTTTAAAATAAGGTTTAAAGTAAATGTCTCACCAGAACAACATCATGAAGAACGACTTACAACAAAAACACAATAAAAAAAACGATTAATAAAGAAAGGAAAAGAATAAGAATATAATTAGAAAGAAAAAATTGTTTTATGGCTTAAAAAAGGAAAGGAGAGAGAGAGAGAGAGAGAGGAGAGAGAGAGAGAGAGAGAGAGAGGAGAGAGAGAGAGAGAGAGAGAGAGAGAGAGAGAGAGAGAGAGAGAGAGAGAGAGAGAGAGAGAGAGAGAGAGAGAGAGAGAGAGAGAGAGAGCGAGAGAGAGAGAGAGAGAGAGAGAGAGGAGAGAGAGAGGAGAGAAGAGAGAGAGAGAGAGAGAGAGCGAGAGAGAGAGAGAGAGAGAGAGAAGAGAGAGAGAGAGAGAGAGAGAGAGAGGAGAGAGGGGAGAGAGAGAGAGAAAAGGAGAGAGAGAGAGAGAGAGAGAGAGGGGAGAGAGGAGAGAGGAGAGAGAGAGAGAGGAGAGAGAGAAGAGAGAGAGAGAGAGAGAGAGAGAGGGTGTAACTAAGAAAGCACTGAAAGGCCTAAAGGAAACAGCAACAAAGGAGACAAAGACGAAGTGATCAGAGGCAGGCGTGAAGGGAACACACACACGGGAAGATGACAAGGAGGATAGGAAGAAAAGGAGGAGGAGGAGGAGGAGGAGGAGGAGGAGGAGGAGGAGGAGGAAAATAAGGCAAGGGAGAAAAGAAGGAGAGACAGAAAAACTAGAGATACAAAATGTCAAATGTGAAAATGGAAAGAATAAAACAAGGAAAAAAATTAACATTGAGGTAGAAAAGAACATGTAGTAAGTGTGTATGCAAGTGTAAGTGTTCATGTTGTTATCTATATCTGTATAATGTATTAACCTTATGTATGTATGTAACCTTATGTATCTCTATAATGTACCTTTAATGTATTTCTCTAATGTATATAATGTATGAATAATATCACTATATGTCCAAATGTCTGTATTAGTTAGTCGATCTGTCTACATATATATCTACCTGTCTATCTACATATGTCTATAGATACATAAAAAGGTAAAAAAAAAATGAATATTGATACGCACGTATAAGAAAATATTACGTGTGTGCACAGGTGACATCATTAAATCTCCGTGTCCTGCAGAACCATAAATAATTCCGTGTACATATTGAAAAGGAAAACTGGGAAAATGTAAACAAATATGTGAGGTGGGGACGAGGACTTGCCTGACACACACACACACACACACACACACACACCACCTCTTTATACACCTGGCTAGCGAGACTCTGAGGGTGGGCAGGTGAGGTTGACGTGAGGTTCTTACAGGGTAGATTGAGGTAAGGAGGTTACAGTAGGGTGGTCAGGTGAGGTTGACGTGAGGTTCTTACAGGGTAGATTGAGGTGAGGAGGTTACAGTAGGGTGGGCAGGTGAGGTTGACGTGAGGAGGTTACAGTAGGGTGGGCAGGGGAGGTTGACGTGAGGAGGTTACAGTAGGGTGAGCAGGTGAGGTTGACGTGAGGAGGTTACAGTAGGGTGGGCAGGGGAGGTTGACGTGAGGAGGTTACAGTAGGGTGGGCAAGGTGAGGTTGACAGGGGTAGAGGAGGTTACAGTAGGGTGGGCAGGTGAGGTTGACGTGAGGAGGTTACAGTAGGGTGGGCAGGGGAGGTTGAGGTGAGGAGGTTACAGTAGGGTGGGCAGGTGAGGTTGACGTGAGGAGGTTACAGTAGGGTGGGCAGGTGAGGTTGACGTGAGGAGGTTACAGTAGGGTAGGGCAGTGAGTGAGGGTTGAGCGGTTGGAGGAGGTTACAGTAGGGTGGGCAGGTGAGGTTGACTTGTTTCTTACAGGGGAGGTTGACGTGAGGGGGTTACAGGGGAGGTTGACTTAAGGTTCTTTCAGGGGAGGTTGACGTGAGGGGGTTACAGTAGGCGGAGGGAGGAGCAGGGTGATGAAGAAAGAGGTTTTTTTTTTTGGTTGGATTGGACTCAGAGGTTGTAGGTGGTTGATTATTTTGAGAACGGACTGACCCTTAAAATCCTCGTGTGAATTTTAAAAGAAAGGCTCAATGTATGAAATAAAAGGTGCAAAGGTAGGAGAGAGAGAGAGAGAGAGAGAGAGAGAGAGAGAGAGAGAGAGAGAGAGAGGAGAGAGAGAGAGAGAGAGAGAGAGCGGAGAGAGAGAGAGAGGAGAGAGAGAGGAGGAAAGGGGAGGAAGGGGCTCCCTGTAGGACAAGTGTGCAGAAGTCAAATGGGGGTGCCTGTAATCGTGTTAGGGAAATCTTTAGTAAGGAGGTCTGATGCCTGAATTAGTGTAGCGGCAACTCTCTCCCCTCTCTCTCTTCTCTCCTCTCTCTCCTCTCTCTCTCTCTCTCTCTCTCTCTCTCTCTCTCTCTCTCTCTTCTCTCTCCATACTCAGGTAATGTTCCTTCCTCCACCTTTAATCATGGTATTGGTGGAGGTATTTTTTTTATCCTTCTTTACGTTAATCCTCCATTATTTACCTTTATTATTATTATTTATTATTTATTTATCTTCATTATTTCTCTTTCTCTTTCTTCTTCTTCTTTCTTTTTTTTTCTTCCTTTTTCTTTCTTTCTTCTTTCTCTCCCCATCGTTTTCTTCTTTTGCTAGTCATCTTTTTTCTCCCTGGGTCGAGTTTTATTTTTGTTTCGTTTTTTATCAATGTATTTCATGATAATCGTCTTTGTTGTTGTTCCTGTTATAACGTCATTGTTGTTATTATTTTATCCCTTGCTTTTTCCTTTCGTTCAGATAAATAAACAGATAGCTAGAGCGATACACACACACAAACAGACAGATAGATTTTACCCGCACAAGTTGACATGTTTTTTCTTCCTCTTTCCATTTTCATGATTGGTGATGTCTTTTCCTTGATCACTCTCTCGCAGGGAAACTCAAATATTTCTTTACGTTTTCAAGGAGTAATAGATGAGGGTTTCTTTCTAAACTTTGCAGGTTTTTCATCATTAAAGATCATAATAAGATGATACTAAAATATATACTAAACTAAACATACATACTAAAAATAAATACTGTCATTAGTATATGTGACATAACATACTATATGTGACATAACATACTATATATGACATAACATACTATATGTGACATAACATACTATATGTGACATAACATACTATATGTGACATAACATACTATATGTGACATAACATACTATATGTGACATAACATTATAACATCGGCATAAGGCAAAGGGGAACATGATTCATACGCGTACATCTGTGTACTGAACTTAAACACCAGTATTTCATCGTGTACTTTAGTATAGGGAATTCACACGAATTAAAATAAAAACTTTCTGAAATGACAAGCGGCTGACACTTTGCCATTAATGTGCCTCCCTCGCCGAAAAATAAATATGCGAACTCTATTAAAAGTTTGAGAAAAAATCTCTCGGCGAATTTAATCTCGCTGAGTGAATCTGAACGTTATTATTTTCTGTAATTCCACGAACTCTACAATATTGGAGGGGAATTCTCTCTCTCTCTCTCTCTCTCTCTCTCTCTCTCTCTCTCTCTCTCTCTCTCTCTCTCTCTCTCTCTCTCTCACACCACACACTGCATGTCTCTCAACTTCAGTTTACGAGTGTATACCAACTTTCCTTTTAAAACGACGGTATGACATTACCACCCTCCTCCTCCTCCTCCTCCTCCTCCTCCTCCTCCTCCTCCTTTCACACTTTCAAATTCATATTATAATATTTTCCTTTCCTCTTTTTACTTCTCCTTTCATTTCCTCTTCTTACATTACATTATTTTTCTTCTTTCCTTCCTTCTCCTCTTCTTCTTCCTTAACATAATCAGTTTCGTGTTTCTTATCTTTCCCCTAAAACTTCCTCCTCCTCCTCCTCCTCCTCCCAAGAAAGCGCCAGGCAAGGCTGCCACACCACCCTTGAACCTCCACACTGTGTTCCCACCATTACAAAACACACATAACATGACCCTACTATCAAGCACTAAACCTACCCCCACAAACATAGTAGTTAGCCATAGATTACAGCTTTCAACTTTCCTCACAGTTTTTCTATATTGCATGGTATCACTTCATTTCCGGCCAGCTTCGGCTGGGGGATGGGTGGGTGGGGAGGAGCCTTCTACTTTCCTATCCTTTCTCTCTTATTATCTAGTTAGTGTAGTGTAGTTAGGACAGCCTTGTCCTAAGGACCTATCGGTATGTTGCTGTTTGTGTTTCCTTTGTAATCCTTTGTAAATCCTCATCCTCCTGCTTCCTTCCCATCTATAAAGAGTTTTAATCCAACAATAACTTCAATATTGATGATGTTTTGCCCTTTAAATTGCATAACCAAAATAACAAAAACAAAAAAAGGTAAAATTAAATAAACATCAAAGCACTCTCTCTCTCTCTCTCTCTCTCTCTCTCTCTCTCTCTCTCTCTCTCTCTCTCTCTCTCTCTCTCTCTCTCTCTCTCTCTCTCTCTCTCTCTCTCTCTCTCTCTCTCTCTCTCTCTCTCGATGATTGTCCGAGTAAAACTTTTCCTACGATAACGATAATTCGAAAATGCAGGCTAAATAATCCTTCTCTTGAACAACACAAAGTAACACGATAGAGAAAGAGAAATAAATGGAGGAAGAGGAGAAGGAAGAGGAGGAGGAGAAGAAGGATGATGTGAATGAGACAGAAACTAATGGGGAAAGAGAAAAGGAATGGGAGGAGGAGAGAAAGAGGGAGAGATGTTGTTGAGAGGAAAGAGGAAGAAGGAAGAAGAGAGGGAAGATGGAGGCATGTATCGGAAAATGGAAGCATGAAGGAAGAGACAAACCAATAAAGGACGAGAAACATAAGACCGGTGAGGTAGGGAAGGAGGAAGGAAGGAAGGAAGGAAGGAAGGAAGAAGGAAAGGAAGGAAGGAGAGAAGGAAGGAAGGAAGGAAGGAAGGAAGGAAGGAAGGAATTAGGAAGGAAGGAAGGAAGGAAAGAAGGAAGGAAGGAAGGAAGGAAGGAAGGAAGGAAGGAAGGAAAGAAGGAAGGAAGGAAGGAAGGAAGGAAGGAAGGAAGGAAGGAAGGAAGGAAGGAAGGAAGGAAGGAAAGAAGGAAGGAAGGAAGAAGGAAGAAAAGGAAGGAAGGAAGGAAGGAAGGAAGTGAGGAAGAAGGAAGGAAGGAAGGAAGGCAGGCAGGCAGGCAGGAAGGAAAGGGAAGGCAGGCAGGAGGCAGAAGGAAGGCAGGCAAGGCAGGCAGGCAGGAGGCAGGCAGGAAGGAAGGAAGGAAGGAAGGAGGAAGGAAGAAGGAAGGAATGGAAAGGAAGGAAGGAAGGAAGGAAGTAAGGAAGAAGGCAGGAAGGAAGGAAGGAAGGAATGAAGGAAAAGGAAGGAAAGAAGGAAGGAGGAAGGAAGAAGGAAGGAAGGAAGGAAGGAAAGAAGGAAGGAAAGGAAGGAAGAAAGAAGGAAGGATGAAGAAGGAAGGAAGAAAGGAAGGACAGGAAGGAAAAGGAAGGAAGGAAGGAAAAAGAAGGAAGGAAGGAAGAAGAAGGAAGGAAAGGAAGGCAGGCAGGAAGGAAGGAAGGAAGGAAGGAAGGAAGGAAGGAAGAAGGAAGGAAGGAACAGGAAGAGAAGGAAGGAAGGAAGGAAAGGAAGAAGGAAAAGAAGGAAGAAGAAGGAAGGAAGGAAGGAAGGAAGGAAGGAAGGAAGGAAGGAAGGAAGGAAGGAAGGAAGGAAGGAAGGAAGGAAGGAAGGAAAAGAAGAAAATGAAGATGGATCGACAGACATATAGCATTTCGTATTTAAAGGCTGAATTAATGAAAAGATACATGAACGTAGAGAAAGAAAGAGAAAGAGAGAAAGAAAGAAAAAGAAAACAAATAAAGGAAGATAGAAAAATGGGAAAAAAATGAAAAAAAAGATGTAGAGGGAACGCTGCGCTTATTGAAGATTACTGATGAAGAAGATGATGACGATGATGATAATAATAACAACAATATAACAATTAAAATAACAAAAAACTGCAATAATCATAAAACAACAAAAACAACAACAACGAACATTTAATAATAATAAATAAAAAAAACCATAAACAAATCACACTGACTGACTTTGAACTCAAATATAATCAGTCTGGCATGATAACATTAATAAGCAAACTAATGACTAAATACTACTAATTAACTAACTTCACTAACGACCATTAAGAAACTCCCTCAGCCTCGTTATACCATCATCATCATCATCAACTTTTTTCGTCTTCTCTTCGGTGTGGCAATTAATGAAAATATGATCCAACAAAGTACTAATAAAATGCATGTAAAAAAAAAACCTGCTTTGTTTTCAGCCACCAGCCTAGCGGCGCCGAAAACTATGTAATAAGACTTTGGAGTGAGTTTTAATGAGAGAGATTATGAGGTGACGAGGAGAGATGGCCGAAGAAAGAAGAAGAGGAGGAGGAAGAAGAGGAGGAGGAAGAGAAAGAAGAAGAAGAAGAGGAGGAGGAGGAAGAAGAAGAGGAGAAGGAGGAAGAAGAAGAAGTCAAAGAAGAAGAGGAGGAAGACGAAGAAGAAAAGGAGGAGGAGGAAGAGGAGGAGGAGGAGGAGGAGGAGGAGGAGGAGGAGGAGGAGGAGGAGGAGGAGGAGGAGGAGGAGGAGGAGGAGGAGGAGGAGGAGGAGGAGGAGGAGGAGGAAGAAGAAGTCAAAGAAGAAGAGGAGGAGGAGGAAGAGGAGGAAGAAGATGTAGGATAAGATAAAAAGGAGAAATAGGAAGAGGAGGAACATTACAAAGATGAGAGAGGTGATAATAATGATAACAGCGAAGAGAAACAAATCAGTAGAAAATTGGGGTATATGAAAAATAATTGAGGGAGGAAAAGAGTAAATAAATATAATAAAATATATATATATATATAAGAAGGTCAAAAAGAGGTAGTATAGGAGGTGCAGAGAATGAAATAACAACGAGTGCTAAAGAAAGAAAGGAAAAGATCAGGAGAAACACGAGAAAAGAAAGGAAGGAAAAGGAGGGTAGGGAGGAAGGGTAAATGGGAGAAAAGGGAAAAGTAAAGTAAAAAGTACAAGTAAAGTAAAAGTAAAGTAAAAGTAAAAGTAAAGTAGTGTAAAAAAAATGGACACACACACACATTAGTTACTGATTAATTTCCTTATTAAGTCCACTACACATGTTAATTAAAGGGAAAAGCTTATTTACAAACAAATATATCAACTTTAAATGGAAATTGAGCTAAATACTACAACAAACCTAAAAAAAGAAGTAAATCTGTGAATGAGGTATAAATCTCTCTCTCTCTCTCTCTCTCTCTCTCTCTCTCTCTCTCTCTCTCTCTCTCTCTCTCTCTCTCTCTCTCTCTCTCTCTCTCTCTCTCTCTCTCTCTCTCTCTCTCTCTCTCTCTCTCTCTCTCAACACGCTTATCAAAACTAATTAAACGCAGGCCATTAATCACATTTGGACAGTAATTACCAGCGACCACCACCACGCCTGTCACCTTTCCACACCTGTAAGCACACACCTACCAACACTACTAACACACCCACTACATTATATCCTCTCCCCCCCAATAAAAGTAATACATATATAAAACACTTCCCTTCCAATACCAACACCTGTAAACACACACCTGCCAACAACACTACCTACACACCTGCTAAAGTATACCCTTTCCTCCCCAACAATAAATAAATATACAAAAAAACTCCCTTTCAACATTTACATAATACTTTTTTTCTAATTAACATGATAGGGTTTTTACGTCTCAATTCCATCATAAAAAGGCGGAAGAGCATTATTTACTTTATCAATTTATTATTTTGTTCGCATAGGAGCGTACGATTTATTCTGGGGTATTCTTGCCCATTGCTGGAATTTATGTTAGTAATTCAGACAGTTTTTATAATATTTTCGCTGAATTTTGTTGGTGATGTGTGTGTGTGTGTGTGTGTGTGAGTGTGTGTGTGTGTGTGTGTGTGTGAGTGTGTGTGAGTGTGAGTGTGAGTGTGTGTGTGTGTGTGTGTGTGTGTGTGTGTGTGGTGTGTGTGTGAGTGTGAGTGTGAGTGTGAGTGTGAGTGTGATGTGTGTGTGTGTGCGTGTGTGTTTAGTTTATTACTAGTTTATTTTTCCTTTTTTTTCACTTGGTCAAAAAAAAAAAGGCGTGTCACCCCATCCATTAGCATATAACCTCGGAAATACAACCACCCCTTCCCACCCTATCTTCCTCCTTCACTACACCCTACCTACCCCACCCTGCCCCCTACACTACACCCTGCCGTGCCCCCAACACCCCTCCCTGCTCCCCCTGCCGTAAATTTATCCATTCTATTTCGCCCTATCTTTTTACGGGGGATGCAGTGTGTCCATTAACATAATACTGGGAGAAGGGGAGGGGAGGAGAGGGGAAGGGAGATAAGGGGAAGGGTAGAAGAGAAGAAGGGAGGTAAGGGGAAGGGGAAGGGAGGAGAGGAAGGGGTAGAAAGGGTAGGGTAATAGAGGAGAGGGGAAGGGAGATGGAGGGTGAGGTAAGTGAAAGAGATATGAAGGGGGAAAGAGGGGAAGGGAGATAAGGGGAAGGGGAAGGGAGGAGAGGGGAGGGGAGGGGAGAGAGGGGGAAGGGTAGGGATGGAGAGGGGAAAGGAGCGAGGAAGGGTAAAGGAGGTTGGGGAAGAGAGAGATATGAAAAACTAGGTCAGCGGGTCAATGTGTCTTTTAGAGTGTGTGTGTGTGTGTGTGTGTGTGTGTGTGTGTGTGTGTGTGTGTGTGTGTGTGTGTGTGTGTGTGTGTGTGTGTGTGTGTGTGTGTGTGTGTGTGTGTGTGTTGCGCAACAGTATTTCATGTTGTGCATTATTAAACCAAGGAAAAATTATAATAAAGTAGCGATATTTCATACACACAACACACAAAACAAGATATACTATCCAGGAATCATAAAACGTAAAGGAAAATCAATGAACAAAAATGCCACAAAAACTATAGATAAATTAAGGTAATCATCGCGAAAGGGGAAATAAAGGTTAATATCTATAAGAAAATAACATTAAAAAGCGAAGAAGTAAAGTAAAAGAAGGAAAAGGAGGAGAAGGAAATGATGATAAGTGGCGAAAGGAAAAATGCAGAAAATGATTTAATTAACAAGAAAGAGGAAAAACTTCGGAGATTTGAATTAAGTGAAAAAAGTGAAATATATGAAATTGTGGCGAAAATGATAAAGAAGAGGAAGAGGAAAACATGATAAAGAAGAGGAAGAGGAAAACATGATAAAGAAGAGGAAGAGGAAAACATGATAAAGAAGAGGAAGAGAAAAATCTGATACAGAAGAGGAAGAGGAAAATGATAAAGAAGAGGAAGAGGAAAACATGATAAAGCAGAGGAAGAGAAAAATATGATAAAGAAGAGGAAGAGGAAAACATGATAAAGAAGAGGAAGAGGAAAACATGATAAAGAAGAGGAAGAGGAAAACATGATACAGAAGAGGAAGAGAAAAATGATAAAGAAGAGGAAGAGGAAAATATGATAACTATAAACTTTTATTTATAGTTATAACTGTTTTTTATATAAAGTCTCGTAGAAATTAAGTTAAATGTAAGTTGTAGTTAAATGTAAGAAGTAGAAAGTGAAATGTAAGAAGAAGTAAAGGAGAAATATAAGAAATAATAGAAATAATGATAAAAGAAGAAGAGGAAGAGTGAAAGTGAAAATAAATGAATAAGTGAGAAAAAAATGCTATAATGAAATTGTGGAAAAAAGTGATAAAGAAGAATAGGAAGAGGAAAACATGATAACAACAGCCCCATAGGGAGGGTCAATATCTCTCTCTCTCTCTCTCTCTCTCTCTCTCTCTCTCTCTCTCTCTCTCTCTCTCTCTCTCTCTCTCTCTCTCTCTCTCTCTCTCTCTCTCTCTCTCTCTCTCTCTCTCTCTCTCTCTCTCTCTCTCTCGTATAAATAAAAAATAAATACCGAGAAAAACGGAGAATTTATATCCATGACAAATGCAATTACTAACACAACTGTCCTGGTGTCACATTTTATTTGTTTTATTTTTGTCAGTATGCAGAGAATATTTTATTTTACTGAGTAACTTTTTCTATTTAGCATTTTCACGCCTTTCCATTTTGAGTGACGAACTATCATTATTTTATTTTTTTTACGACTTAAAATAATAAAGGAATTTTACTAAAATGCCACGCAAAATAAAAATAAAATTATTAATATTATGATGCAGAGAATGTTTTATTTTAATGAGTAAAGATTTTCACGCCTTTCCATTTTGAGTGACGAACTTTCATTATGTTTTTTTTATCTCACAACTTATTACAAGATGGAATGTTATTAAAATGCCACGTAAACAAAAACAAAAAAATATTAATATTATGAAATTATTATTATTATTATGTTTTTTTCTCTTAACACTTATCAAGAAACAAGGTTATTAGAATGAAAAGAAAAAAATGGCATTGCGAAAATAATGTGTACGCAAGTTTTATAGGGAAGGGAAAAAAGATAATTAACTATACCCTATTTTTTTTAACAAGGCAAAAAATCCTGGCCCCTTGCTGCTTACTGACTGATATTTGATGCCAGGAGAAGGGAATACTACGCTTCTTCTTAATTACAGCTGTATTTTATCATAGTTAACCCTATTATCAGGTAAACATAGGCATCATTTTAAGCATGAGACCTTAAGATAGAATGGAATTTTTGCCTTGTTAAAAAAAATAGACTATAGAATAAATCTGGGTATTATTAAAGTTTTAGAGAAAAATGTTAATGTTGATGATAATATAAAAGAAGATGAAAATTTGGAGGAAGGGAAAGACACGGAAAATAGGAGGGAAAAACCTTGCCTGAAATAAATAATAAATAAAATGAACTCGGTAAAGATATCGTCACCAGGCAATGAACTTTACTGCACACACACACACACCCACACCCACACCCACACACACACACACACACACACACACACACACACACACAAACACGTGACAAAAATATCTTCATAGAAAAAAATATATACACAAAATTAAAAGTAAAATGCATATACATCAAAACCAAATTAGATTCAGTCTTTCCCTCAGCCGTGAATAACTACCTCACTGTACTAATTAACTCACGCTAATTATCACTTAAACACGTGAAATGCTTTGATAATTACCACAACCAAAACAAACAAAAGAAAAAAAGTCGACACCTTCTCTCACAAGAAGTAAACAACATAAATAGATACATATAACAACATGTACTAAGTAAATACAACACATGACAAAATGCAGTGTCGTAAAATAAAGTGAGAAAAATGTGTAAAAATATGATAGAAAAGTTGGTGTCAGTAACAATTCAATTTTTGGTATCATGTTAAATCCGCCACCACCACCACCATCTCTCTCTCTCTCTCTCTCTCTCTCTCTCTCTCTCTCTCTCTTCTCTCTCTCCTCTCTCTCTCTCTCTCTCTCTCTCTCTCTCTCTCTCTCTCTCTCTCTCTCTCTCTCTCTCTCTCTCTCTCTGCCTTCCCTCCCTCCCGGCGCCTTGTCAGAGATTTACCCCCTCATGCCAGAGCTTATTGGAGGCACCAGAGTCAACACGAGACCCACACAACAGCTGTCTAGGTAAATACCGAGATTGTGGCCAGACGCGTACAGCAAGAAGAGGAGGAAGACGAAGACAAAGAAGAAGAAGAAGAAGAAGAAGAAGAAGAAGAAGAAGAAGAAGAAGAAGTAGAAGAAGAAGAAGAAAAAAAAGAAGACAATGAAGAAGAAGAAGAAGAAGAAGAAGAAGAAGAAGAAGAAGAAGAAGAAGAAGAAGAAGAAGAAGTCCCTACAAGCTATAGTACGCAACGCTAAATACTAAGAAATACCTATATTGGAATAAAGCACCTAATTTTGCAAGTATAACCAAGATGAAAGATAAACCATAATAATGACACCAATCAATAAATATAATCGACGGCAAAACACGCGGAAAATAGGTCATGAATGAAAAAATATATGAATGAATGAATGAAGAAGAATGAAATGAATGAAAGAAGATGATAAAAAAAATGAAAACATATACGTGAATGACTCATTAAAGTAACACAACATAAAAGCAACACACTTCATCAGAAACATTTAATAGAGAGATAAAAGCAAAACAGTATAGTGATGCAAATAGTAGAGTAATGAGTAATAGAGAGTAATAAAAGAGTAATAGAGAGTAATAAATGAGTAATAGAGAGTAATGAGTAATAGAGAGTAATAAATGAGTAATAGAGAGTAATAAAAGAGTAACAGAGAGTAATAAAAGAGTAATAGAGAGTAATAAAAGAGTAATAGAGAGTAATAAAAGAGTAATAGAGAGTAATAAAAGAGTAATAGAGAGTAATAAAAGAGTAATAGAGAGTAATAAAAGAGTAATAGAGAGTAATAAAAGAGTAATAGAGAGTAATAAATGAGTAATAGAGAGTAATAAAAGAGTAACAGAGAGTAATAAAAGAGTAATAGAGAGTAATAAAAGAGTAATAGAGAGTAATAAAAGAGTAATAGAGAGTAATAAAAGAGTAATAGAGAGTAATGAGTAATAGAGAGTAATAAAAGAGTAATAGAGAGTAATAAAAGAGTAATAGAGAGTAATAAAAGAGTAATAGAGAGTAATAAATGAGTAATAGAGAGTAATAAATGAGTAATAGAGAGTAATAAAAGAGTAATAGAGAGTAATAAAAGAGTAATAGAGAGTAATAAAAGAGTAATAGAGAGTAATGAGTAATAGAGAGTAATAAAAGAGTAATAGAGAGTAATAAAAGAGTAATAGAGAGTAATAAAAGAGTAATAGAGAGTAATAAAAGAGTAATAGAGTAATAAAAGAGTAATAGAGAGTAAGTAGTAAATGAGTAATAGAGAGTAATAAAAGAGTAATAGAGAGTAATAAAAGAGTAATAGAGAGTAATGAGTAATAGAGAGTAATAAAAGAGTAATAGAGAGTAATAAAAGAGTAATAGAGAGTAATAAAAGAGTAATAGAGAGTAATAAAAGAGTAATAGAGAGTAATAAAAGAGTAATAGAGAGTAATAAAAGAGTAATAGAGAGTAATAAAAGAGTAATAGAGAGTAATAAAAGAGTAATAGAGTAATAAAAGAGTAATAGAGAGTAAGTAGTAAATGAGTAATAGAGAGTAATAAAAGAGTAATAGAGAGTAATGAGTAATAGAGAGTAATAAAAGAGTAATAGAGAGTAATAAAAGAGTAATAGAGAGTAATAAAAGAGTAATAGAGAGTAATATAAGAGTAATAGAGAGTAATAAATGAGTAATAGAGAGTAATAAATGAGTAATAGAGAGTAATAAAAGAGAAATAGAGAGTAATAAAAGAGTAATAGAGAGTAATGAGTAATAGAGAGTAATAAATGAGTAATAGAGAGTAATAAAAGAGTAATAGAGAGTAATAAAAGAGTAATAGAGAGTAATAAAAGAGTAATAGAGAGTAATAAAAGAGTAATAGAGAGTAATAAAAGAGTAATAGAGAGTAATAAAAGAGTAATAGAGAGTAATAAAAGAGTAATAGAAAGTAATAAAAGAGTAATAGAGAGTAATAAAAGAGTAATAGAGAGTAATAAAAGAGTAATAGAGAGTAATAAAAGAGTAATAGAGAGTAATGAGTAATAGAGAGTAATAAAAGAGTAATAGAGAGTAATAAAAGAGTAATAGAGAGTAATAAAAGAGTAATAGAGAGTAATAAAAGAGTAATAGAGAGTAATAAAAGAGTAATAGAGAGTAATAAAAGAGTAATAGAGAGTAATAAAAGAGTAATAGAGAGTAATAAAAGAGTAATAGAGAGTAATAGAGAGTAATAAAAGAGTAATAGAGAGTAATAAAAGAGTAATAGAGAGTAATAGAGAGTAATAAAAGGTAATAAGAGTAATAAAAGAGTACTAGAGAGTAATAAAAGAGTACTAGAGAGTAATAAAAGAGTAAATAAGAGTAATAAAAGTAATAGAGAGTAATAAAAGAGTAATAGAGAGTAATAAAAGAGTAATAGAGAGTAATGAAAGAGTAATAGAGAGTAATAAAAGAGTAATAGAGAGTAATAAAAGAGTAATAGAGAGTAATAAAGTAATAAAAGTAAATCTAAAGTAATGGAGTGTTGTTAATAAAGATATAGAGAGTAATACAAAAATAGAAGTAGGAGTAATAATAATGAATATAGAGTAAAAATAAAGACTAGAGTAACAGAGTAATAAAAAGTAGATCATGACAAAAAAAAAAAAAAAAAAAAAAAACAGGCCACTTCACAAGAGAAATAAACAAAGAGAAAAAAACAATATATTAAAGTGATGCAAAAAGTGGACAAAAATATAATGGCAAAAATATATTATAGTTTGTTGATGAGAAGGAAATCTACCCAAAAAATATATACAAAGAGAAATAAAAATACATTAAAGTGATGCCAAAAATAGCAGAAAAATATAATGGCGAAAAAAAAGGCTGTTGATGAGAAGGGAAATATACAAAGAGAAAAATGAAACATTATAGTGAAGCATAAAGTAGTAGAAAAATATAATGGCGAAACAAATAGCGAAAAAAAAAAATTGATGTGAATGAGCGTCCTTGAACCCATGACCATCCGAGGGCAGTACAGGTGATAGAGGCAGGTTGAGGCAGGTTGAGGCAGGTTGAGGCAGGTTGAGGCAGGTGACCGAGGGAGGGAGAGCCATTGGGAAGTGACAGGCGAGGGGAAAGAGGGGAAAACAGGGAAAATAAATTGTACAAGGACGAGGTAAGGGAGACGGGAAGTGTTGCTAAATGATGCATGAGGAGAAGAAGAAAAAAGGAGGGTTTAGAAAGGGAAGGAAAGACGCGAGAGGAATGAAAATGATGATGGAGAGAGAGAGAGAGAGGAGAGATGAGAGAGAGAGAGAGAGAGAGGAGAGAGAGAGAGAGAGAGAGAGAGGAGAGAGAGAGAGAGAGAGAGAGAGAGGAGAGAGAGAGAGAGAGAGAGAGAGAGAAAAAAAAAAGGTTACTAATTTCTCTTTTGCTCTATTTTTCTTTCTCCTTTTTGTTTCTCTCTATCTCTCTCTCTCTCTCTCTCTCTCCTCTCTCTCTCTCTCTCTCCTCTCTCTCTCTCTCTCTCTCTCTCTCTCTCTCTCTCTCTCTCTCTCTCTCTCTCTCTCTCTCTATCATCATCGAAGAAGAATGGAGGTGGAGGTGTGTGGAGGAAACCCCGATTGTTTTCCTCCACTCACCTGCCTGAACGATGTAACCTCTCTCTCCTCTCTCTCTCTCTCTCTCTCTCTCTCTCTCTCTCTCTCTCTCTCTCTCTCTCTCTCTCTCTCTCTCTCCTCTCTACCCTTTTCTCCTTCTCTCTCTCTCTCTCTCTCCTCTCTCTCTCTCTCTCTCTCTCTCTCTCTCTCTCTCTCTCTCTCTCTCTCTCTCTCTCTCTCTCCTCTCTCTCTCTCTCTCCCTCTCTCTCTCTCCCCTGCGGCAGTGCAAATCATTATCGTCCAGACCTGATTAAAACCAACGCATATATATTTTCATCACCACTGATAACCTAACCCAACTCCCTCCCTCCTCCACTTCCCCTTTCCCCCAACCTTCCCCACCCTTGCCCTAACCCCTAACCCCTTCCCCTCCCACCCCTTAAATCGGGCTGGGGGAAGGGGAATGAAAACACCTGTAGGGGATTTTAGGATGATTAAATAATTATATCCCCACATGCATTTAGGTACGCCAGTGTCACTACATGATTTACGAATATTATTAAAAAAAGGCCAAAAAAATACACACCGATAGTTTAGGTGATAAATAGATGTATCTTCCTTACTTTACTATATGTTCCTACCTTTCTTCACCTTCTATCTCTCTTTCTATTTCTTCTATCTATTTCTACTTCTTCTATCTTTTCTTCTAATATCCACCCTAACCTAAAAAACACCTTTAGTTCAGGTGATAAAAATATGTATTCTTCTCTTTTTTCCTTCGTGTGTTTTCCTTCCTTTTCTATCCTTTCTTCCACTTTCACTCCATCAATCTTTCTCCAGTGATGAGGTGGAGGTGGAGGTGGAGGTGTGTGGAGGAAACCCTGATTGTTTTCCTCCACTCACCTGCCTGAACGATGTAACTCTCTCTCCTCTCTCTCTCTCTCTCTCTCTCTCTCTCTCTCTCTCTCTCTCTCTCTCTCTCTCTCTCTCTACCCTTTTCCTCCCTTCTCTCCCACCTCTTTCCTACCATTTCACCCTTTTACACTCCCTTTCTCTCCCTTTTTTCTCTCATTTCCTCCTTCCTCCACCTTGCCCTCTCCATGCCTAGCTAAACATACTTTTTTTCATTCTTTTGTCTTCCCCCTCCTCCCCCTCCCCCCTCACCCCCCAGCGGCTGTACGTGACAGAGGTGGGGGGAGGGGGGTAACAAATGAGGGGGAAGAGAAAACCCTCCAACAGCTGCAGGTGACCTAATTTAACCCCAACTTTTCCCCCAACCGTAAAAAAAAAATTGTTGGGGTGAGGAGAATGAAGTGAGTGAGTGTGATGGTGAAGTGGAAGTTTATGTTAGAATAAGAATGAAGTTTAGGGTTTAAATGTAAGGGAATACGTTTAGAATAAAGTTTAGGGTGTAAAGGTAAGGGAATCAGTTTAGAATGAAGTTTAGGGTGTCAGTGTAAGGCAGTAAGTTTAAATGAAGTTTAGGTTGTTAACGTAGAGGTGAAATAGGGTATAGGTGGATGGAAGGAAGGATGATAGGCAGAATTTAGGTCAGAATTTGCAGAAAAAGGGAGAAGAGAGGAGACAAGATTGAAATGTGAAGTAAAAAGATGATAATAATGCGTATGAGAAGTGTGTGTGTGTGTGTGTGTGTGTGTGTGTGTGTGTGTGTGTGTGTGTGTGTGGTGTGTGTGTGTGTGTGTGTGTGTGTGTGTGTGTGTGTGTGTGTGTGTGTGTGTGTGTTCTCCTCTCTTCAATCTTTCCATAAACTTTTTCCAGACTCGAGTTGAAAAAATAGAAACGTAAAACAATAACTGAGGTCAGCATATTTTTCTATTGATTTTCGACTATTTTCAGAAGTCGAGTTTCAGCCTCACTCTTTTTTTCTTCTTGGATTTTCGACTGTTTTCAGAAGTACTGTTTAATCCTCTCTCTTCATACGTAGAAATCACAAAGAACTGACTTCTATATTCAGTAAACGCGAAATATAAACATACCGCGGGACTGTGTGGTTACATTTACACTAACTTTGACTGAATAAACTTATGCATAGTGTGGCCTTTGCATAACTGAATAAAGTCACGACATGCCTTTCTTGTCTGACACACGCACACACATTCTCTCTCTCTCTCTCTCTCTCTCTCTCTCTCTCTCTCTCTCTCTCTCTCTCTCTCTCTCTCTCTCTCTCTCTCTCTCTCTCTCTCTCTCTCTCTCTCTCTCTCTCTCTCTCTCTCTCTCTCTCTCTCTCTCTCTCTCTCTCTCTCTCACTTTGTAACTATATCTAAATGCTTCTGGCTTTACACTTCTTCATCCCTTTACCCTTCCTTCCACCCCGCCATCCACCCGTCCCACCCCTTCCCTCACCCCTTCCACCCCTCCCCTCACACCCTCCACCCATCCATCCATCCACCCACGCCTCCACCATAAACGCGGGGATGCGAAAATAATCCAGCCCCGGGTTCGGCCAGGCGTGAGCAGCGACAGACACACATCGATCGGGGACACAATGCGCTCAGACCCGCCCGAGGGAAAACGACTGCCCGCCAAACAAGCCGCCACATAAAAAGCGTCGTAATAATAGAAATGACGGTAGCTGCAATAATAGGAATGGTGGTGGTGGTTTTGGTGGTTGGTGGTGGTAGTGGTTTGGGTGTGGTGGTGTGTGGTGGTGGTGGTGGTGGTGGTGGTTGGTGGTGGTGGTGGTGGTGGTGGTGGTTGGTGGTGGTGGTGGTGGTGGTGTGTGGTGTGGTGGTGGTGGTGGTGGTGGTGGTGGTGGTGGTGGTGGTGGTGGGTAATGGTGGTGGTGGTGGTGGTGGTGGTGGTGGTGGTGGTGGTGGTGGTGGTGGTGGTGGTGGTGGTGGTAGTAGTAGTTGTAGTAGACTAGTAGTAGTAGTAGTAGTAGTAGTAGTAGTAGTAGTAGTGGTGGTGGTGGTGGTGTGGTGGTGGTGGTGGTGGTGGTGGTGGTGGTGGTGGTGGTGGTGGTGGTGGAGGTGGTGGTGGTGGTGGTGGTGGTGGTGGTGGTGGTGGTGGTGTGTGATGATGATGATGATGGATGATGATGATGAGAGAGGAGGGAGGAGGAGGAGGAGGAGGAGGAGGAGGAGGAGGAGGAGGAGGATGGCCACAAAGTCAAATCCGCATTTTTTTTAGTCAACGATGAAACTAAAAACAAAATAATTTAATCCCACGTCCATAATTTCGTTTATCAAAGACCATAAAAACATATTTGGGAGCCTCGATAAAATAACACAATCTTATAAACTCAATATTCACCATCGAGCTAAAAACACAATATGAAAATACATGAAACTGAACAAAAATAAAGGACACAAAATCACATTACAGAAGATTTTCAAAAAGTTGTTATTCCAAGACAGTATTTTTCGTATCATATTTATTCCTTGTTTTTTTTAATGTACGTTACTTTTTTCTTGTAAACTAAATATTCGCCATCGAGCTAAAACACAACACTGTAAAGGAAATTAAACTAGATAAACAAAAATAATGATAAAAATGCATAGTACAAAAGATTTTCAAAAAGCTGTTATTCCAAGTACACGATTTTTCATATTTTATTTATATATATATATATTTTTCTATCATTTTTTTTTTTTTTTTTATAGAATGTATGTCACTTTTTGCCGTGCCTCCTCCAGGACTGACGTGGGTGAAGGCGATGTGTGTGAAGCCTGTACGTCAGTCGCTTCGTGTGGGTTCGGTCGACAGGTATGTTGGTTTATTTATTTATTTTATTGTATTATTGGACTGTTTATTCAGTCTCATTTTTTTTGTGTTTTTCTGAATCTGTCTTTTTTTCTATTATTTTATTCCCTTTCTTCTCCTCGTTTGCTTATTTAAATTTCTTCCACTTCTTTTATCTTATATTCTTTATCTTTCTATTTGTTGTGTTTTTCTGAGTCTCTTTTTTTCTCTGTCTTTCTTTCTAATTATTTTTCTACCTTTGTTCCTTTCTTCTCTTCGTTGCAGTGAGGCTTTGATGAGTGCGTGAGTAATGAGAAACTTTCTGAAAACCTATCGCCACCAGATGTCTCTAGCGCTGTCACTTCTTCTGCACTTTGAGCCTGAATGATCTATCAATTACCGTAAATTCCCTGTGCTTCTTCGGGTTATATCAGAATTACAAGTCAATAAACAACTAAAACAGATCTTAATGAAAATGTAGCTTAATGTTTAGTGTAGTTTAACAAGGTGAAGCACAGGGGAATCGCTCTTAATAGTTTGGTAGTTTTTACCGCTCCGTGTTTATAGCTTGGTTTCTGTTTTCATACATATTTATATCTATCTATCTATCTATCTGTCTTTCTATTTATCTTTAGACGATACAAATAAAGGGAAATTAATGAGGGAAAAGCCACATATGAGATGGAAAAGACGGAATAAACAATGCAATGTAAAGAATGGAGGAAATAACATAAATATGGAAAAAAACGGGATGGGAGAAAGGCCAAGGAGAGATTGAAGGGATGAAAGTAAAGAAAGAGAGGAGGATAGGGTAAAAAAAAACCTGATGTAAAGGAGTATGAAGAGGGAAAAAAGTGAAACCGAGGGGAAGACAAAGGTGATGAAAACAAAGAAAGAAAAGAAAAGAAAAAAGAAAGAAGAAAGAAGAACTGAGATAGGAAGGTCCGTAAGGGATAATAAGTGTAACAAGAAAAAGGAAGAAAAGGAAGAGAGAATCACAGCATGGCATGGTAAGAGGAAAAAAGGAAGAATCGAGGAAAGAGGGAGAGAAGGAAGAATCAAGGGAATAAAAGAAAGAAGGAAGAATTAAGGGAAGGAAGGAAGGAAGGAAGGAAGAAGGACTTTTCTGCGTAGGATCCACTGTAAGAGGAAAAAGGAAGAATCGAGGGAGGGAGAGAAGGAAGAATCAAGGAAAGAAGGAAGGAAGGAAGGAAGGAAGGAAGGAAGGAAGGAAGGAAGGAAGGAAGGAAGGAAGGAAGGAAGGAAAGAAGGAAGGAAGGACTTTTCTGCGTAGGATTCACTTGGAAAGAAATTAGTCTCTTCAATAAAACTTTGAAAAACTTTATAAAGAAATTAAATGTAACCAACAATAAGAAGGAGGGAGGAATAAAGAGAGGAATTAAATAATGATTTAGGAAAATAAGATAGGAAGAGATATAAATAGAAGGAAAGACGGAAGTAGAAAAAGACGGAGTAGATACAGTAGAAAAAGAGAGAGAGAGAGAGAGAGAGAGAGAGAGAGAGAGAGAGAGAGAGAGAGAGAGAGAGAGAGAGAGAGAGAGAGAGAGAGAGAGAGAGAGAGAGAGAGAGAGAGAGAGAGAGAGAGAGAGAGAAGCAACGTGAACGAAATATGAAAACAAACATAGGTAGGAAAAGAGAAAGAAAAAACCGTGAGAAAAGGCGGGATGAAAGCGAATGAGAAAGAATATCACAAGGGAAGAGAAGAGAGAAAGGAGGAAGGGAAGGAGGTAGGAAGGAAAAAGAGAGAGAGTGAGAAGGCATTAGGAGCAGGACGCGGCTGGGCAGGTCATTACTTTGGCCTGTAATGGGTGCAGGACATCGTAGGCCGTCGTCAGGGAAATAGCGAAGGATGCGAGGAGGAGGAAGGCCGTGACATTAAGGATCTGAAGGACACCGCTTGGACACGCTCGGTACTGGACACCTGAAGGGCAGAGAGGAGGAGGAGGTGGAGGAGGAGGAGGAGGAGGAGGGAGGAGGAGGAGGAGGAGAGGAGGAGGAGGAGGAGGAGGAGGAAGGTAGGAGGAGGAGGAGGAGGAGGAGGAGGAGGAGGAGGAGGAGGAGGAGGAGGAGGAGGAGGAAAGATGAGAAAATGCCTTATATCTTTAGAGCAAAATAAGACTGCGAGAGGAGAAAGAGGAAGAGAGAGGAGCAATACCTTTTTCTCTCAGGTAAAACAAGACAACGGATAAAAATGTCCTATTGAATAAACAAGTAACAAAATACGAATAAGTAAATAAACGTACCAGTAAATCAAAATAAATAATGAACATAAAGACGCATGATAAGTGTGTGTACTGTTCCACAATTTCTAGTTTTTGTTTTGTTTTCAAAGTGTGTTTTTTGTGTTTTAAAGTTTTTTTCAGTTTACTCTTGTTTTCGATTTCTAGTTTATTTTTAAAAGGTCAACACACTCAGTTTTGAGCGGAGACAGATAAACTTTATGTCAGCATTTCATTCACTAGTTTAAAAAAAAAGTACGGTATAAATTAGTTGTAAATAGCCTGAACCATGACAAAATTGTGCTCTTCTGCTTTAGTACAAATTGCCCCATCCACTTAAACAAATTCTTACTATCTGCTTTAAAGGGGATAGGAGGTAGCTTTTATTTGTTGTTGTTGATTTTTCCCTCGGTAATCGCTCAAAGTTTGACTGATTCCTTCGGCGGGTGAGCCAACTTAACAACCCGTGAATGAAGAGATGACATGTGTTCCAAGGCATGAAGAGGCGACATCCACCTGTGAGTGAAGCGAGTGAGGGGGACGGGAATAGGACGGGCGTGGGACGGGAATAGGACGGGCGTGGGACGGGCGTGGGTCGGGCGTAGGCAAGGCACCTCAAGCCCTGTGCATCACCTCGCTTCTCCCGGGTCAACCGGTCAACCTGAGGATCCCGCTAGAGAATTATATTTAAAAGCGCTGAAAGTCGTCAGTAGAACAGTGGTAACAGTTAGTGCTGCCTTATGAAACATGGTAACAGTTAGTGCGCCTGGGATGGAAAACATGGTACGTAGTGACTGGGCTGTTGAAACTGGGTAACAGTAGTGCGCCTTAGAACATGTGCATCACTTAGTGCTGCCCTATGACAACTGGTCAACAGTTGTAGGCATTTATGAAACAGGTAAAGTTAGTGCTAGCCTTAGAACATGGTAACAGTTAGTGCTGCCTCTATGAAACATGGTAACAGTTAGTGCTGCCTTTATGAAGCATGGTAACAGTTAGTGCTGCCTTATGAAACATGGTAACATTTTTAGTGTTGCCTCTATAGAACAGTGGTAACAGTTTTTAGTGTTGCCTCTATGAAAAAACAAATATTTTCGAAAACATACTATTTCTTGTGAATTTTTGTTTTCCTCACCATCAGGTTCAAGGCCCTGAGAGTGTGGGAGCGCCGGACACTTTTCCTGCTATTACCTCCACACGACGCTTTTCTGCCACGTTTCCCACCCAGCAAGAGGCAGGTGGCGGTCATGGGTGAAAACAGGAGGAAAACAGGACTAATACATGAACGAGCCGATGGAACAAGTAGGCGAGACGTGCTTGTAGCGAGTCATAACAAGGGAGAGGAAACAGGAGAATAAAAAATAAATGAAGAAAAAATGGAAGGAAGGAAGAAGAGAGAGGAGATTAGCGATGGGAAACAGGAGAAATATAGAACAAATGAAGAAATAAAGGAAGGAAGGAAGAAAGAATATTAAGGATAGATGAAAATACACAAAACATTCACAAGAAACAGGATAAATAAAGACATAAATGAAGAAATAATGGAAGGAAAGAAGAAAAGACATTAAGGATAGATGAAAATACAAAAATTCACAGAAACAGGATAAATTAAAGACGATAGAAGAAATAATGGAAGGAAAGAGAAAAGAAACTATAAGATAGATGAAATAAGGAAAACTAGAAAATATTTGGGAAAACGTAAAGAAGTAAAGGAAAGGGTGAGAAAAGGAAAACCTTAAATGAAGATTGAAGGTAAGAAAATAAATGAAGAAATAAAGGGAGGAAAGAAGAAAAAGAAACAAAACTATGATGGAGAGATAGAAATACACGAAAACTTGACAATATTGAGAGGAGAAAGAAGAAGGAAAATAAGGGAAAATAAGGGAAAGGGTTGAGAAAGGAAGACAAAAGAAACCAGAAACTAAATGGAATGAGATGAGTTAGATAATTAATGAAGATAAATATCAAATTACGAGGGAAAGAGGATAAATTACGAAGGAGGAAGTGGAATGAGGAAACGCAGAGGTGAGAGTTAAGGAGACAGAGGAAGAAAGATGAGAAGAAAGGGAAAGAGAAAGTTCAGTGATATATAAACACTTAATTAATAACCAAGTGGTGACCAAAATGATTTGTTAGTTCAGCGACTCTCTCTCTCTCTCTCTCTCTCTCTCTCTCTCTCTCTCTCTCTCTCTCTCTCTCTCTCTCTCTCTACTCCTTGCAAAAAAGATAATCCCACTTCATGACAAAATAAAAATAAGAACAATACTACTGACAACAACAATAATAAAAGGAATAACAATAATAATAATAAAATAATAATAATAATAAAAACAATGATAATAACAATGAAATATGTCACAAAAACACCCCAAATCGTAGACAAAAATATCATCTTTAACAGCATTTTCACACAATTGTCGAGGTCCAGCGGGAATTAGATCAATTAGGTCATTAATATTCCTGCCACTGACCCCTGGAATCTAATCAGGCAAGGGGGAAAAGGAAGGAAAGAAAGGAAGAAGGGGTGGAAGAGGAAGGGAAGAAGAAAGGGGGGAAGGGGAAGAAGGAAGGGGTGGAAGAAGAAGGGAAGAAGGAAGGGGTGGAAGAAAAGGGGGTAAGGAAGGGTGGAAGAGGAAGGGGAAGAAGGAAGGGGTGGAAGAAGAAGGGGTGGAAGGGAAGAAGGAAGGGGTGAAGGAAGGGGTGGAAGAGGAAGGGGAAAAAGGAAGGGGTGAAGAGAAGGGGGATAAGGAAGAGGTGGAAGGGGAAGGGGAAGAAGGAAGGGTGAAAGATAAGGGGTGGAAGAGGAAGGAGGAAGAAGGAAGGGGTGGAAGGGGAAGGGAAAGACGTAAAGGAAAGGAATTGAAGTCAGTTATTTTAGAGGGACAAGTCAAATTGTTTTAAGGGAGAGAGAGAGAGAGAGAGAGAGGAGAGAGAGAGAAGAGGAGAAGAGAGAGAGAGAGAGGAGAGAGAGAGAGAGAGAGAGAGAGAGAGAGAGAGAGAGAGAGAGAGAGAGAGAGGAGAGGAGAGAGAGGAGAGAGAGACGAGAGAGAGAGAGAGAGAGAGAGAGAGAGAGAGAGAGAGAGAGAGAGAGAGAGAGATGAGAGAGAGAGAGAAGAGAGAAGAGAGAGAGAGAGAGAGAGAGACTATAAGATGCAAGGAAGGAAGGTAAAGACAAAAACAAAGCAATCCAAAGACACAATCGCATCAATCATGGGAAATCCACTCAGGCTAATGTGGGAAAAAAACTTCCTGGAAAAATGAAACGAGTAACTATTCAAAACCACAGCTAAAACAACAGCCGAAACACACACACACATACACACACACACAAAAAAAAAAAGGAGGAAGAAATGGCTAAGAATTAAGTCAAAAATATAAGAAGATAACACTAATGAAAACAAAGACGGAAGCAAAGGATTCGAGCCGCCACGATAGAGACTTGGAATGGGATTAAAAGTATTTACAAAGGAGTTACGAAGTTCCAGTTAAGATAAAGGACTCTAGGGTCTTAGGAGGACGAGGAGGAGGAGGAGGAGGAAGGTCTGGATAAATATCTTCCTTGTGCTAATAGAATATGTGGCACTTAATATCCCGTCCTCCTCCTCCTCCTCCTCCTCCTCCTCCTCCTCCTCCTGCTCTTCAATCTTCCCTCCCGATTTCCTCCTTCTCTTCTTCATTCATTATTTCCTTCCTCTCCTCCAACTCCACTATTTCTTGCCTCTCTCCTCTTCCTTCATGTCTCCTTGCTGTCCTCCTCCTCCTCCTCCTCCTCCTCCTCCTCCTCCTCCTCCTCCTCCTCCTCCTCCTCCTCCTCCTCCTCCTCCTCCTCCTCCTCCTCTTGCATGTCACATTTCATCAAAACTTGCGACATCACCTCTCAGTTTCTTGGGCCGGAAACTCCTGAAGGCGACTGTGGTGGTGGTGGTGGTGGTGCACATGGTAGTAGTGGTGGTGTTGTGGTTGTTGTGGTTGTGGTGGTTGTGGTGGTAGTGGTTGGGGTGTTTGGTGGTGGTGTGGTGGTGATAGGGGTGGTGTTGGTGTTAATGGTAAAACTGCCCCTCTTTTTGTCTCTTTTCCTTCTCTTATTCCATTTTCTTCCATGCTATTCTTACCCATCCATCCCTTCTTCCTCCTCCCTTCCCACGTATCTTTGCCTCCTATTCTCCTTTACTTTTTTCCTACTATTATCCTGGCTTCTCTGTTCCTTCCTTCTGTTGTTCCTTCCTTCTCTGTTATTCTCTTTTCCTTCCTTTATCCTTTAATGCTACAAAACACACACGTTCCTTTGGTGGCTTCGAGTGTGAAATCCTTTATAACTTTCACTTAAGGCATCCTGCAGCTCCTTCTACTTACACAAAATGAAAGTATTAGTTAAGGTTCCTTCGCGACAAAAGTTTTAGGGACCGATTCCTACTTTTGGTTCTTCCGCTGAAACTGCGTTGGAAGAGGATTATATTATGCCAATTTTTTTAACAGATTTTTTTTGTCATCATGTACATATTGAAGCGAAAAACAAAAGCACATTCACTCCACAATACAAAGTCAATAATTCAGATATTTTTTATAATGTACATATTGAAACGAAAAACAAAAACATTCATTCCACAAAGCACACACAAGTCGACATTATATGCATTACTTTTCTATTTAAATTTCGACGATGCAAAGATTCGTAAGCACAAAACAAATAATAAGAAGTAAAAATGTAGCTAGAGAGAAAAAAAGCTGAAACTAGTGTTGGAAAAGGATTATATCAGGCATGTTTTATTTTTATCAAGCTAAATTTTTCTCTTTTTTATATATAATGTACAAAGTATAATGAAACGAAAAAAGAAAAGTAACATATTCACTCCACAAAAAAAACTAAGACGAGGATATACGTGTATCAATGGAAGAGGATTATCTTTGGCAATTTTTTTAAACAATTTTTTTTCATAATGTACATATCAACGAAAAAAAAATACATTCACTCCACAAAACACACAAAAACGAGGATATACGTATGTCAATTACCTTTGTTAATCTCGAAGGACAAAGATTCGTAGGCACAAAATACTTAATAAGAAGTAAAAATGTAAAACAATGTTAATAATAGAAAATACACGTATATGTTATTTACCTATTTAAATTTCGAGAGGCAAATATTCACTAGCACAATATAATGAATAAGAAAACTAAATATGTAAAACAATGTAAAAAAAAAAATGCTTATACCGGGAGGCAAACTAATGCTCTGAAAAATCTCTCATGATTCATAAGCACAAAAGAATTAAAAATAAGCCAAAATGTAAGATAATGTTGATAAAAAAATATCGTATACCTACTAAATATGTAAAACAATGTAAAAAAAAATGCTTATACCGGGAGGCAAAAGAAGTCATTAGTGAGATCAGATTCTAAGTTTAAGTCTTTTAAGCTGGGATCGCGGCGGCTCAAGGGGATCCGAGCCTCCTCCTGAAGACCAACTTTCCCTCCTGAGTGTGTGTGTCGCGGCGCTTGGAGGACGGGAAGCAACGCACGAGATGGAGTCCTTAAGTATTGAAGAGCTAATAGACGAAGGAAGAGTGGTGATGGTGGTGGTGGTGGTGGTGGCTTTGGCTGTTGTTGTTGTAGAAAAGGGTGGTAGGTAGGTAATTTTGTAGGTAAGTAAAGGGTAGGTAGGTAGTGTTGTTGTAGGAAAGGGTAATGAGGGAGGGACTAACTCATTTTGGTAGAGGAATTTTTTTTTTAAGTCTCTCTCTCTCTCTCTCTCTCTCTCTCTCTCTCTCTCTCTCTCTCTCTCTCTCTCTCTCTCTCTCTCTCTCTCTCTCTCTCTCTCTCTCTCTCTCTCTCGTCTCTCCCTCTCTCTCTCAACACAGCACATGACTAACACACTCCCATTAACGTAACAATTTCGGACGTAACATCTGCTCCCTTAATTAAACATACACACGCACAAGGTGAGCTTTGGACATTACCTTCTATTTTCTTCACAAAGTTCACAACAGTTTAATGATCCAAAACAACAACAATAACAAAAAGAAGAGTAATAAAGAATATGTGCCTCATAATATTGCTTTTTCTAACTCTCATGTCTCCTCCATACATATTTTGTTTTGTATTTTGAAAAGGGAAATAAGAATTGTAATGAATCAACAAGAGTAAC